>OZ012705.1:38507876-38570455 GCA_963942595.1 Cylloceria caligata
CTGCCTTTTCCATCTGACGCTGAAGGTTCCCGCTTTGAGGCACGCATTAAACATATTTAATAGCAGGAACGGGTGTTTTCCGGCTACCGCCCTTATAACCTCGTTTGGTACGAGATCAGGGCCTGGCGCCTTTCTGTTCCCTAGAGTCTTCACTACCTTGCTCAGTTCTTCGAGTGTGAAAAGTGGAATGCCCTCTGGTGTAATGGTTTCCCCCCTTTCACGTGGCTGATGCTCTGGGAACAGAGCACTGACGATCTCGTCCATAGTTTGTGGGTCCTTCGGTCCTTCTGGTCCTAGCCGTCCAAGCTTGCGCGTCACTATCTGGTAGCCTCGCCCCCAGACGTCGGCGTCGACCTCCATACATAGCTCTTTCCAGCACGCGGATTTCCTGCGTTTAACCGCGATCGTCAGCTCCTTTTTTGCGGCCTTATATGTAGCGTTGTCAGTTTCCCTTCCGGCGTCATTCCTCCTTCGTGCCCTTTGGGCCTTGCGTCTTGCTTTAAAGCACTTTCTCCGAAGTTCTGCAATTCCGTCGGTCCACCAGTACGCTGGGTTCCCGCGCCGCCTACATTGCTTCCTCGGCATTGCAGCCGCGCATCCCTTCTCGATGAGTTTCATCGTTCGTGCGACGAGATCTTCGGCTTCTTGTCTGCTAGTCGGGGCATCTGCAGCTTCTATGAGCAGAGAGGACTCCCGAGATAGGGTGCTGAGAAGCGCTTCAACGTCGAGCCTTGCCACGTTCCAGCCTCTGTTGCCCAGCTGTCGTTGCTCGGCTGTGGTCGGCCTAGCCGCGGGGCTAATAATATAGCTGATTTGTTGATGGTCACTAGCTGTGAAGTCTTCCAGAACCTGCCATCGGGCAACGCGCGTTGCTACGTTTGGGCTTGCGAGCGTGATATCGATGATCGTTCCGCGATAGCCACATCTCCTGAACGTGGTCGTGTTCCCTTGATTTAAAACCGTCAGGTCAAGTCTGGATATCATCTCAGCCATCTCATTCCCCCGCGTATCAGACCGGTCCATGCCCCATTCGTGGGACTTGGCGTTGAAGTCGCCGGCGACTAAAAACTCCCCCCCGATAGTCCGGCAGGAATCTTCTATGGCCGCAAGCTTTCGTCGGAAGGTGGCGATACCCTCATTCGGAGAGAGGTAGCAGCTCACGTAGGTCACTTCGTTGCTGGTAATCCATATGTGGCCCTCCCCTCTTCCCAGATTCGCCACAGGGAAAGCGTTTGGGTCTCTTACCCATATAGCCGCGGTGTTGGACTTGTCTGAGAACCATCCTCGTGCTTCTGGAACGCTGTATTGCTCTGAGATGATCGCCAGGCCAACGTTTCTCTCAAATGCCTGCTGAGTCAGTAGATTCTGAGCCAGCTTGCAGCGGCTCAGGTTTCCCTGCAATATCACCACCATCGCGAACCGGTGTTCTTGCTGCGGGCGGCCTCCTGGTACACCTTGCATCGGTTTGTGCCCGGGACGTGGTCCACACTGCACTTGTCTGTCCTTTCTGCGCAGAGGTAACAGCGAGGACTGCTTTCGCATTGCGCTGCCTTGTGGCCTTCCACCCCGCATTTCCAGCACATCTTCCCGCGGTCAACCGATTTGCATTTCACAGCCTGGTGTCCAAAGCCATGGCACCGGTAGCAGCGATTAATCCTTAGGTGCTGTCGGACGCGACAGTTGACCCATCCAATTTTAATGCGGCCAGCCTTCACCATTTTTGCCGCAGCCGTGGCAGCCATTTCGACGAAGGCGATTCGGCTCCCTCGTAGGGAGTAGTAGTAGTAGTAGTAGTAGTAGTAGTAGTAGTAGTAGTAGTAGTAGTAGTAGTAGTAGTAGTAGTAGTAGTAGTAGTAGTAGTAGTAGTAGTAGTAGTAGTAGTAGTAGTAGTAGTAGTAGTAGTAGTAGTAGTAGTAGTAGTAGTAGTAGTAGTAGTAGTAGTAGTAGTAGTAGTAGTAGTAGTAGTAGTAGTAGTAGTAGTAGTAGTAGTAGTAGTAGTAGTAGTAGTAGTAGTAGTAGTAGTAGTAGTAGTAGTAGTAGTAGTAGTAGTAGTAGTAGTAGTAGTAGTAGTAGTAGTAGTAGTAGTAGTAGTAGTAGTAGTAGTAGTAGTAGTAGTAGTAGTAGTAGTAGTAGTAGTAGTAGTAGTAGTAGTAGTAGTAGTAGTAGTAGTAGTAGTAGTAGTAGTAGTAGTAGTAGTAGTAGTAGTAGTAGTAGTAGTAGTAGTAGTAGTAGTAGTAGTAGTAGTAGTAGTAGTAGTAGTAGTAGTAGTAGTAGTAGTAGTAGTAGTAGTAGTAGTAGTAGTAGTAGTAGTAGTAGTAGTAGTAGTAGTAGTAGTAGTAGTAGTAGTAGTAGTAGTAGTAGTAGTAGTAGTAGTAGTAGTAGTAGTAGTAGTAGTAGTAGTAGTAGTAGTAGTAGTAGTAGTAGTAGTAGTAGTAGTAGTAGTAGTAGTAGTAGTAGTAGTAGTAGTAGTAGTAGTAGTAGTAGTAGTAGTAGTAGTAGTAGTAGTAGTAGTAGTAGTAGTAGTAGTAGTAGTAGTAGTAGTAGTAGTAGTAGTAGTAGTAGTAGTAGTAGTAGTAGTAGTAGTAGTAGTAGTAGTAGTAGTAGTAGTAGTAGTAGTAGTAGTAGTAGTAGTAGTAGTAGTAGTAGTAGTAGTAGTAGTAGTAGTAGTAGTAGTAGTAGTAGTAGTAGTAGTAGTAGTAGTAGTAGTAGTAGTAGTAGTAGTAGTAGTAGTAGTAGTAGTAGTAGTAGTAGTAGTAGTAGTAGTAGTAGTAGTAGTAGTAGTAGTAGTAGTAGTAGTAGTAGTAGTAGTAGTAGTAGTAGTAGTAGTAGTAGTAGTAGTAGTAGTAGTAGTAGTAGTAGTAGTAGTAGTAGTAGTAGTAGTAGTAGTAGTAGTAGTAGTAGTAGTAGTAGTAGTAGTAGTAGTAGTAGTAGTAGTAGTAGTAGTAGTAGTAGTAGTAGTAGGAGCAGTAGTAGTAGTAGTAGTAGTACTAGTAGTAGTAGTAGTAGTAGTAGTAGTAGTAGTAGTAGTAGTAGTAGTAGTAGTAGTAGTAGTAGTAGTAGTAGTAGTAGTAGTAGTAGTAGTAGTAGTAGTAGTAGTAGTAGTAGTAGTAGTAGTAGTAGTAGTAGTAGTAGTAGTAGTAGTAGTAGTAGTAGTAGTAGTAGTAGTAGTAGTAGTAGTAGTAGTAGTAGTAGTTGTTGTTGTTGTTGTTGTTGTTGTTGTTGTTGTTGTTGTTGTTGTTGTTGTTGTTGTTGTTGTTGTTGTTGTTGTTGTTGTTGTTGTTGTTGTTGTTGTTGTTGTTGTTGTTGTTGTTGTTGTTGTTGTTGTTGTTGTTGTTGTTGTTGTTGTTGTTGTTGTTGTTGTTGTTGTTGTTGTTGTTGTTGTTGTTGTTGTTGTTGTTGTTGTTGTTGTTGTTGTTGTTGTTGTTGTTGTTGTTGTTGTTGTTGTTGTTGTTGTTGTTGTTGTTGTTGTTGTTGTTGTTGTTGTTGTTGTTGTTGTTGTTGTTGTTGTTGTTGTTGTTGTTGTTGTTGTTGTTGTTGTTGTTGTTGTTGTTGTTGTTGTTGTTGTTGTTGTTGTTGTTGTTGTTGTTGTTGTTGTTGTTGTTGTTGTTGTTGTTGTTGTTGTTGTTGTTGTTGTTGTTGTTGTTGTTGTTGTTGTTGTTGTTGTTGTTGTTGTTGTTGTTGTTATTATTATTATTATTATTATTATTATTATTATTATTATTATTATTATTATTATTATTATTATTATTATTATTATTATTATTATTATTATTATTATTATTATTATTATTATTATTATTATTATTATTATTATTATTATTATTATTATTATTATTATTATTATTATTATTATTATTATTATTCCCGTGTGAGGTTTGCTGGTTCCTCCATCGGGCGCCTCCCCGGGTGGCGGATAGGGGAACGCTTGTCAGATATGACAGGTACCGGGGAAATCAAATACCCGGGGCGGACCAAAAAATTAGCAAACCCAAGCTAAGGTGGCACTGCATACGCTGACAGCTGCATGGCTAGGGGGATGCCTAGTCGTGAGTATGCGAACTCCGAATTTGGCGACATTCGGTTTCAACCTGTAGCCTTCCTATGATAACGCAGAGCTCTGTCATAGGTGACCGTTTTTTTCTCGTGCTACTCGTGGGAACAATTATGGAAACGAACTTAAACCAAAACAATAAAAACAAGGAGAATGATGCCTCTCTAAAAGCATCAACACAAACGAGCTGCTTACCAGGGACCAGTCCAATGGTCACGGACCTCGATGGTGGTAAAGGAAGGAATTCTAGCCCATTTAGTAGAAGCGCCAGGTTGCAAAGAACGCCGCCACCGCGGTTAGTCGCAACAACTAAAAAGCCAGAAGCGATGACGAGGACAGAATTACAGCAGATGCCGAACCCAACATTATTGGAAGCTTTACAACAAAAGAAGGGAGATGAGTTGGATGCAACCATGGTAGATAAGGAAGGCGGGAATGAAATGCTTGTCTGTATCATAAGTGCGAAAAACCAGATGCTGGAAGATAAGCAGCTACAAGACTGCAAAGACACTCTTGCAGAGATGAAGCTGGCAACGCAGAAGCAGCGCAACATTAGTATGGATGTAAAAAATGGCCTTTGCAAATTGGAAGAGGCGATAGACGTACTCTCAATGCTTAGACGCGAGCACAGCCAGAATGACTCACCGCTGCCGGTGGGCACATCAGACCCACTTACTACGACAAATAGTAAGCGAAGAGCATCTTCTAGCCCTAAAGAAAAAAGGGAAGGGAAAAAAAATAAACAGGAAGATACAGATAATCAGACAAATAGTAAGCGAAGAGCACCTCCTAGCCCGAAAGAAAAAAGAGAAGGGAAAAAAAATAAGCAGGAGGATACAGATAACCCAGGAAACTGGATCGAGGTCCGAGCAAAAAGCGGGAAAAAGAGCACAGGACAGAAAGAGGCCCCGGTAAACAAAGACGGCCGCAATGATAAACGGAAACGGAAAAGATTTAAAGAACGACCAGACGCGGTGGTAATAAAGCTGGAGCAAGGCCAAACTTATGCGGCAATGCTGAAGGAAATTAAAGGCAAGACGAAACCGGAGGAGAGTAACGTAGTGATCAGTACGATACGACAGACGAAAGCTGGTAATATACTGGTGGAACTAGGCCGAAATAGCGAGGGTAGGGAGGTTTTTAGCGAAACTCTTAGAGGCATCCTCGGAAGCCGAGCAAGCGTTCATAACCTTGCACCAAAAACTACCATAGAAATCAGAGACCTGGATTGCTGTACCACTACAGAAGAAATTGTGACTGCCATACGTGAAAATACCAAGCAACCAAACTTGGAAGTCAAGGCAACACTCCTAAAAACCAACAGCAGAGAACAGCGAGTTGCACTGGTGGAGATGCCTGAACGAGAGGCCAATTTACTAATCGAAACCTCTAGGGTTCGAATTGGATGGGTAAATTGCAGGGTGAGACAGCGGGCCACTGTGATCCGCTGCTTCAGATGTTTTGGTTATGGTCATACCCAATCAAACTGCAACGGGCTAGATAGAAAAGCTCAAGGTCTCTGTAGGCAGTGTGGGAATCCGGGTCACAAGAAAAATGAATGTAAAACAAAGGATATAAGATGCTTCCTCTGTGCTGAATTGGATCACGTACCGGAGGCGATCAAGCATGCTGCAGGAACAAGTGGCTGTCGAGTGTTCTGCAATGCACTTGAAACGGCCAAAAAGAATATAAGAAGACGATGAGAGTTTTACAAGCAAACCTCAATAGAAGTCGGCTGGCAGACGACCTCTTAGCGCAGCTTGTGATGGAGCTCAAAGTGGACTTGATTCTAATCAGCGAGCAGTATAAGGGAAAAGACACCGCGGAATGGCACTCGGATATCCTAGGTACAGCCGCACTATGGGTTCCGAAAACCAACAGTGTCCTCATAGAGAATAGAGGAGTAGGCTCTGGATTCGCATGGCTAAAGTGCAATAAGGTCACTTTTTTCAGTTGCTACTTCACCCCAAATGAAAGCATTGAACAATTCCAGCAGAAACTGAACTCATTGGAGGATACTGTCCAAAGAACAGAAGGTGCTGTCATAGTCGCTGGAGACTTCAATGCCAGAGCAGTTGAATGGGGTACGCCCACTACCAACTCTCGGGGAAGTAAAATACTAGAAATGGCAGCAAGATTGGAACTTAATGTTATGAACGAGGGGAATACCCCAACATTTAGAAGACCGGGATACAACGGGTCAATCCCGGATATTACTTTTGCATCGGAGAGGACGACGCTAAATCTGGTGAACTGGCGAGTTATAGAAGACTTCACTGGTAGCGACCATCAGTATATTATATATGATGTGATGAGTGACCGACGATATAACACGAAGAAGCAGACACTTAGATGGAATGCAGCTAAAATGGAAAACGAAACTTTCCAAGCAACCATCGAGAGAGGCAAAAACGCGATCAGAACTGAAAATGAAAGCACCGACTCAATAATTCGCGCCACAATGAAATTAATCCGCAAAGCCTGCCAGGCATCAATGCCCCAACAGAAGCTACTACAGGGTAAAAAACCCGCATACTGGTGGACAGAGGAGATTGCTGAGCACAGAAGGCGGTGTCTAAAAGCCAGACGCAAGGCCACTAGAAGCAGAAGGAGGGGAGAGACAGAATCGACAGCTGCAACAGCGCAATATAAGCTGGAAAAAAAACATCTACGGAGAGTGATTCGACAAAGCAAACAGGCGAGCTGGGAAAGACTAAGAGCGGAAGTGGAATCTGATCCATGGGGGATGGGCTACAAAGTGGTCATGAGGAAACTCGGTAAGCTTGCTCCTAGTTCAACGATGAGCGCTGAAGAAACACAGCTTATTGTTAACACCCTATTTCCTACTCATCCAGATAGGGCAAATAGAGCTTATACGGTGGAGAGCAACGACATACCACGATTTACTAAAGAGGAGCTCATGCAAGCGGTATCCTCCATGAAAAACAGGAAAGCGCCGGGTCCAGATGGGGTGCCGACTGAAGCCCTAAAATTATTGGCTGAAACCTGCCCTCAAGTGTTACTCACCATGTATAACAAATGCCTGGAAGAGGGAATATTCCACACAAAATGGAAGGAGCAAAGACTGGTACTGATCAGCAAGGGGAAGGCAGACATGAGATCCCCCTCAGCATACCGGCCCCTATGTATGCTTGATACAGCCGGAAAACTGCTGGAGAGGCTGATTAAACCTAGGCTAGCTAACGCAATCCAGGAAGCAGGAGACCTCTCGTGCAAGCAGCACGGATTTAGAATGGGCCATTCTACTATTGATGCAATCAAGGAAGTGGTGAAAATTGCCAATGAAGCGCAAACTGGGAATCATTTTTCCAGGAAAATTGTTCTGTTGGTAACCTTAGATGTAAAAAACGCATTTAACTCTGCATGTTGGTCCGATATACTGAATGCAATGGAATTCGCATTTAGAGTGCCAAAATATCTACTTCGGCTAATCGAAAGCTACTTAAAGGACAGGACTTTAATTTTTGACACCTCGGAAGGTCCACAGAAAAAGAAAATAACAGCTGGTGCCGCTCAGGGATCAGTTCTCGGCCCCGACCTTTGGAATGCAATGTACGATGGAATACTGAGAATGCAGATGCCAGATGATACTACTCTGATTGGCTTTGCGGACGACATCGCTGCCGTGATAGTAGCAAAAAATATCGATGCTGCCCAAAGGAAATTGGAGCAGGTAATGCGAAGAGTGATCGAGTGGATGAAACTCCATGGACTTACTCTTGCAACCGAAAAAACGGAGATCGTTATGATAACCCGAAAACGCATACCAACGTTACTGCCGATGCGAATCGGAGTAGATATCATAGAAACAAAGGCGAACGTGAAATACCTCGGCATGAGAATAGACTCAAAAATGACCTACTGGTGCCAAATACAACATGCAGCTGATAAGGCGGCCAAAGCAACTACGGCCCTCAGTAAGCTGATGGGCAACGTCAAAGGTGCTGGTCAAAACAAGCGAAGACTCCTCATGTCAGTCACGCATTCCGTAATGCTCTATGGCTGCGAGGTCTGGGCCGAGGCAATGCAGATACAGAAATATAGAAAGCGAATGGTAGCCGTTCAAAGAAGAGGAGCCCTCAGAGTTGCGTGCTCTTACAGAACTGTGTCGGAGCCAGCAGTACTAGTCATCGCAGGAATTATTCCTATTGACCTCCTGGCCAAAGAACGAAAAAGTATGTTCGACTTGAAAGGAGTATTACCAAAGCAGGAACGGAAGCAACTACTGAGAGCCCGCACCATGCAATGGTGGCAAGAACGATGGTCTGAGGACAGTAGAGGCAGGTGGACTGCTAGACTCATACCTAATCTAAACGGTTGGATAGAGCGACAGACGGGGGAGACAAACTACTACCTGACCCAGTTTCTAAGTGGACATGGGTATTTTGCGGAATACCTTTACAGAATGGGGAAAAAAGTAAGCCCAAGGTGCATATATGGGGACTCCGAAAAGGATGACGCCTTTCATACGTTTTTCGCGTGCCACAAGTGGACGCCACTAAGGCAATGTGTCGAGTGCACCATCGGGCGATTCAACCCAGACAACATAATTGAAAAGATGTTGGAAAATACACAGTGGTGGGAAGAGGTAGCAAGTTATGTGCAGGAAGTATTAAGGAGGAAAAAAGTTGACTTGGATACAGAAACTTAATGAAGAGTAGCCAAGGAAAAATGGAGATGTGGAAGAAGTTTGCAGCGGGATGAAACCGAATAGAGAGGCACCTACCTGACGTAATGCGATGAGCGGTACCGGGTAGGTTTAATGCCTGAATAGTAGGTGGAGGTTTTAGTGGGTGCAAGTCCCACACACCGGAGGAGCTCAGCCCTCTGATGGTGCATAATGCATTTCCTCATTCCTAATAAAAAAAAAAAAAAAAAAAAAAAAAAAAAATTATTATTATTATTATTATTATTATTATTATTATTATTATTATTATTATTATTATTATTATTATTATTATTATTATTATTATTATTATTATTATTATTATTATTATTATTATTATTATTATTATTATTATTATTATTATTATTATTATTATTATTATTATTATTATTATTATTATTATTATTATTATTATTATTATTATTATTATTATTATTATTATTATTATTATTATTATTATTATTATTATTATTATTATTATTATTATTATTATTATTATTATTATTATTATTATTATTATTATTATTATTATTATTATTATTATTATTATTATTATTATTATTATTATTATTATTATTATTATTATTATTATTATTATTATTATTATTATTATTATTATTATTATTATTATTATTATTATTATTATTATTATTATTATTATTATTATTATTATTATTATTATTATTATTATTATTATTATTATTATTATTATTATTATTATTATTATTATTATTATTATTATTATTATTATTATTATTATTATTATTATTATTATTATTATTATTATTATTATTGTTGTTGTTGTTGTTGTTGTTGTTGTTGTTGTTGTTGTTGTTGTTGTTGTTGCGCCATCTGGTGGTCGAGAAAAGGAATTAATAGCGACGTTTAGTAGTACCATCCTTTACATGACTGTTGTCAAAGTTGCAGCTCGCTGCGATGTTTACTTTGCATTTGACAGCTGTCCAAAGACAAACAACTTTTGTGTTTTTCCAAACATGGAAAAAATTAAGTATTGTGCAGTGATTCGATTCTTGTTTTTGAAGAAGAAAACGCACAATGAAATCAAAGCGAAACTAGTCGAAGTTTATATGGACCTTGTACCTTCGTTATCAACCATTAAATATTGGACACCTGAATTTAAACGCGGTCGTACGAGCATTGTTGACGATGAACGTCCAGGTCGTCCAAATGAGGTCATCATATCAGAAACAATTGGAAAAGTCCACGATATGGTGTTAAATGATCGGAAACTACAAGTGCGTGAGATTGCAGAGGCTACAGGCATATCATATGGCTCAGTGATTTCAATCCTGAGTGATCATTTGGGTATGAAAAACTTATCCGCAAGATGGTTGCCATGTTCGCTCACTGTCGATCATAAAAGAGAACGTGTAGCTAATTCAAAGGCGTGTTTGGCGATCTATAAGCGTGATCCTGTTCAGTTTTTGCGTCGTTGCGTAACCGTGGACAAAACATGGATCCATCACTATACACCAGAGACAAAGGAACAATCGAAACAATGGAATTCACCGACCGAACGTGCTCTGAAGAAGGCGAAGACGGTGCCATCGGCCGGTAAGGTCATGGCCACAGTTTTTTTGGATGCACGCGGCATAATCTACATCGATGACCTTCCACCGGAAAAAAACTATTAATGGCGAATACTATCCAGCTGTACTGACCCGATTCAACCACGAATTGAAGAAAAAATGTCCACATTTGGCGAGGAAGAAAGTGCTCTTCCATCAAGACAATGCACGCGCTCACGTGCCCAGTTGCCATGGCCACAATTCATGAATTTAAATACGAATTGCTTTCGCATCCACCGTATTCTCCAGATTTAGCCTTCTCCGACTACTTTCTGTTACCAAACCTGAAAAAATGGCTTGGCATAAAGAGATTTGGTTCCAGAGATGACCTCATCGCCGAAACAGAGACCTATGTTATTTTAAGGACCTTCCGAAATCGTATTATTCGGAGGGCATCAAAAAATTGGAAAATCGTTGCAATAAGTTTATCGAGCTAAAAGGAGATTATGTTGAGAAATAAAAAGATTTTTGTCCAAAAAAACGCGATTTTCTTTACCAAGCCGACTATTTATTGTTCGACCCTCGTATATTGTGTCTGGGAAAAAGTTCGTAGCGTTTTTTTAGTAAAATTCAACTGGTTTTCTTATAGTGAGAAAACAAATTTATTTAAATCAAATATATTCCATTATTATCGACCGTGTTTCGCCATTTTTCGGGTAGAGCCATGATGCCATCGGTGAAGAACTTCTGTGGTTTCTGGTTGAAAAACTGAATCAAGTGGTTTTCACACGCTTCTTTTGAAAGCAGCTTTATTTCATTGAGAGAGTTCTGCAGAGATCGCAATAAGTTACAGTCAGATGCTGCTATGTCTGGACTAAACGGTGGATGCATCGAAACTTCCCAACCAAGCTCTCGCAATTTTCGACGGGTCACCAAAGAAGTGTGTGATCAGGCGTTGTCATGATGGAAGACAACACCTTTCCTATTAATCAATTTAGGCCGTTTTCTTTCAATTGCTTGGCGTTATCTCTCTAGTTGTCCATAGTAAAGTTGAGAATCAATTGACTGACCAACTGGAAGTAGTTCATGGTGGACGATTCTCTTTCAGTCCCACCACACATACTGCATCACCTTTTTTACCGTTAACCCTGGCTTCGCGAACGCTTGTGACGGCTCACTACCCCTTGTCCACGACCTTTGAGGCTTCCGATTATCGTACGTGATCCATTTTTCATCACCTGTTATAACACGTTTTAGAAATGGCTCGATTTCATTGCGTTTCAGCAGTGCATCGCAGATGTTGATTCGGTCTATCATGTTTTTCGCGCTTAACTCATAAGGAACCCATACATCGAGGTTCTTTTTGTAGCCAGCGTGAATGGTTCAAAACAGTTTTGTGGTCAATGCCTAGCTCCATACCAATATCGACACTGCTGATATGCTTATCTTGCTGGACTTTTTCAAGAATTTCATCAGCTTTTTCAGTGATTATACGACCAGAGCGTGACACATCAAAACTACTAGAATGAAAGCGAGCGAATCATTTCCGCACGACAGATTTTTATAAAGTACCTTCACCGTACACAGCACAAATTTTTTCACAAGCCTGCGCAGCGTTCTTCCCTTTGTCGTAATAATATTTCAAAATATAGCGCAATTTTTCATTACTTTTCTTCATTTTCAAACGCAAAAACTTTTCGACCACTGCACCAATTTCGATGTTTATACACTCAAAGTAACGCTCGAATTGTCACCTTTCGAACGAGCGCTTAGTGGTGTCGCTGCGATCTGTGTTTCCTGAATTATTTGCAATTGATGCCATTGATGCTATCGGGAAAAACGCCACGAACTTTTTCCCAGACCCAATATGTTATCACGAGGAATAAGCACCATCTTTCTGGCTAATTCCATGGCCCGTGTAGGTTAAGACAGACACAAGAAGCAACTTGAGAAATCCGACACAGTGCTCGACGATGTTCTTCCTCTTACCATTCCAATTTCTCCTTTTGGCGGCTAGTCGTCGAAGAACTGTCGCGTGCCTCCGAAGATGATTTCTTTGCACATTGTTCAGACTCATATTTCCCTGTGAAACGTTTAGAGCAGACTCGCATATCCACCGTACTAGCGCTACATCTGCTTGGCACAAAATTGCACGTCATTGCTCTTGCTTCAGATAACATATTGCTTGCAATATAATTATTTGCATTTTATCGAGAGGTCTGTGCAACGCCATTACAAGCGCATTACTGGTACATCGCGCACTGCACCGCGAACCTTTATTTCTTTTTGAGGCACGAAAACTCAATGGTATTTGTCATCGGGAAATATACAGGCGCGAAATCGACAATTATCAGGCGTCGATTGTTTAAAGTCGAATAATAGATAGCCGTGCGGTGCAGCTTTTGCATCGAAATATACCTCCTGCAAAAACCTCGGACTCTCGGGATTTACCTGGCGTGCTAGATGTTGAATTTGAGCGCGATCTCACGGATTTTTTAAGACAACGATATAATTAGCATTTAAGAAGATATCGCGCTGCCCGTGACTATGATGGAAGAGATTTTGCGTGATGAATATGACACTAAGATAGTCTGCTGCTTGCGGTGGATCCTCGCGAAATTCGATTTTATTACCGTACTCTGAATACCCTGACTGCCACTCTGAGTAATAAAAAAGTATACGCTCGAGCGGGACATCCGTCTTTCACGCAAGTATTTAAAAATTTTTTTGACAAAATATGTTTTTCCACAGCCCGTAGGACCGCTCATCACGGCTGTCCATGGATGTTTCCAACGTGTATCCATATCGATGAGTGTCTATCAAAACCAATCAGCTGACTCTTAAATAAGCTTGTATCGCGATAGTGGCGGCAGCGGTGGCCCCGTGGCATCAGCTATTTTCGCGGCCTTGACGAGCTGATAAGGCGCGTCGTGCCTGTATTAGCCAATAAGGCGCGAGCGCGCGTCATAAGCTGATATTTACCTCATATGTAAATTAAATAACGGCAGTTTTTAATTTCTCACAAATAAAGCAATATTTTTATTTGACTATGCTTACAGCTCTTTGTGCAAAATTTACGAATCATGTAATTCTAAACAGCAATATTATATCCACGGGGATAGCACAAGAAAGTCGGAACTAAAGCAATCAACGATGAGAAAGTCAGAACAAAAAGAAACGGTAAAGAGATAGCAGCTACTGTAATAAAGCAGCACAAAAAGAACGAGCAGACAACGGTTTTACCTATACATAATAAATCAATATTTCAATTTTTTTTCCACAATAGCCATACGGTACAGTAGAGTACTTCGCCTGCCGCTTTCGCTTCATATTCACAGGTTCGCATGATTTCGTTTCTTTACGCGTTACTGCCTTATGAAATTCCGTACGTCGAATAGCGTCGAATTAAAAAATAATAGGTACGCTCCTAGCTCTTATCACGAAGGAGCGTATTGCGTCATAATTTACTTGAAAGCTATTCGCAAAATTTAGCGTGATACCCTTTACTTTACATTTTTCAATAATTGTACCGTCGGGTTTACGAACAAGGTATGCGTAAAACTTTGGTCCTCCCGACACGAATGAACTTATATAACTACCTGGCCCGTATTTGCTTAATTAATCCGTGAGATCTCCCAGAAATTGACCGATTGGCGGCTCATACTCGTTGCTACCGGGGCGACTCACATAAATACAGGAGTCCGAATCGCAGTACAATCTTCGCCGCCCGAGTTCCTTAAGATAACTGTATAGTTTTAGGCATGCCTGTGCCGTGTATGCTGCAATGACGGCGTTTGATGTCGGCGATGGTTAGATAGCATCACGGTTGCATACATAGTTCACATACATGACCATTCTGTAGAAAATTCTTCCGAAATACTCTCATACATGCTGATGCTATTGTGCAAGCTTCTGTAAAGGGGCACACGCTTCCGCAACGTATAAATAACTCTCGAAAAGTTAGACACGCGCGTCTCAAAGCCGTAACATCTGTATGACAATATAGCACAAATTTCGGTATTTCGATGTGTTGAATAAATGCGGAAATGTAACGTTTGCCACCTCATCCGCGAAACCAAAAGCCTTAGGTAAAGCGTTAAGAGCCATGGATAAATAGTTTAGACGAACGAGGAACATAACATCGACAATCTTCATCGAGACTATCTTCGTACCATTTATAATCAGAGAGGGCAGCTGTGTTTTTCGCAATTCGATTAGATACCGTAGAATAAATAGCGCGTCGAAACCTGTTGAATTATGAGCAATACATATGGTCTTTTAAAATTATTGCGATAATGACAATTTCACGAGCTCCCTAACAGAAGCATCGATAATAACGAATTCGCGTTTACTACAGTCAGCACAATCGGTCTCTATATCTGTGATATCAAGACATGTTATACATACGCATTGTGAAACACATAAATTCGGCTCGTGAATTCGTGTCGATTTATCATCGTACAATTGTTCGTGTTGCTTCGTCTCAAAATCATAAAACAAAAATCTCGTCGAAGGCTTTTTTTTTTTCTTTTCCTTTGGCGCCTCTGGTTTCTTAAGAGATGCTATAAAACACGCATACGTAGTCGGTCGATTTTGCCTGCATGTAATCCAAAACGATATACCACATACATGCATATTTTTATCTGTGGTTTTAATCATTAGCGAGCAGCCTCTACAGATTTTCAATGCTTTATAGACACTCTACCGTCTATATTTACAAGACGTAATGCCTGCGGAGCCCTCACCCTTATGATGAGCGAAGTAAAAAACACCAAAGAACAAACGATTACAGTCTGTGCAAGACTCAGGCTGAGAGTCTCTTGCCGTTGCAATAAGTGAATTTATACCGAGCTCATTGATAGATACAGCGATGCTCGAGTACTCGATTATACTTGGAATTACACTGTGTGCAGAACCCTCGACTACCCAGCGCACCAGCGAGATTTAATATTGGTTGGTAGTGATGAGAACGCTCGTAATAGAGAATAAAGAGCATATGATTATTTTTACCTATTGCCAAGAGTACGGATTTTCGCCCATCGTACAAAGCCGGAACGCGTTTTCCGAAGGTGAGAAATTCATAAACAACGATCGATATACCCTTGTTAACCAAGTACTCCTGAAAGAGTTGAATCTCACGCACCCCGCACCATCTAAATGGTGTCGTTACCCCTGCATTACGCGTGAGCTCTATCGCTGCTATATATTGCGCTCCTCGAAGCCCATTCCGAATTTGATACCATTGTTTATATAGCTCGCCCGTACGAATTTGACCGCGCTGGGCATGCGCTCGAGCTGTGACAAAGAATCGTTGTAGACACAAATTATCGCTATTACTTATGCGTAAAATTGACTTTTTTGCTATAGACTCTTGTGTAAGCCTTGTGCCCACACCGGCGCCACCGACGCCTTGTACTATACATGTCGTCATTCTACATGTACCAGCGTCTATTCAAAATTCGCACGCGCTTTGCGCTACACTATTAATTAGTCTCCAAATATAGTTAGGAACGATGTCACGAGCTGGTCGAAATCATAACCATACAGATCCTTGCGTGAAAGACGGCACGCTCAGAGTCATACCTACATAATCATGTCCCTTGCACGATTCTGTAAGACGAGTGAACACATCTCGTATACCGCCCTCGATCCAAGTCAGATGATACCGTCCGATGGCTGACGAAAATAAAAATCTGTCTCCCGACCATGCATCCTAAAGCATCGTAAATTTCAGCTCTGCTCATTGTCGATACCGAAGCCTTCACCAGGAGGCAAAATATCACCTCCCCGTATAGCAATCCTTCCATCGCCAGTCTGTCCACCTGTAAGCATAATTAAACCATTTATGAGAATTTTGAGTTTAATTTAATTACATGTTTGTTTGTCGCTATATAAATTGTGTAACGTAACTATTACCAACTTATATTTACTTCTAGTCCTCGAATCCCTCGACTGCACTGGGAACTGCCGACGCATTTCATAAACCAACTCGATTGTCGGCGGTCTCGGCACAATGAATCGTGCGAAGCGAAAAACGTTTGGGTCCGACTCGTACCCTGTTTTTTCATTTTTACTGTTATTATCCCCGTAATGTTTATATTTTTGTCAGCGTAATTGCATTCCTAAAAGCTTACCTGAATGTACCAGGTTTTCTTCCTCCTTCTCTTCCTCCTTCTCGTCATTCTCCCGTTCATCTTTTTCTCTTTCTTCTTCTTTTTCTTCTTTCTCGTAGTCTGTATTGCTATTGGCATCATCGCTTGAACTGTATTGTCGCGATGGACCTGCGACGGCTCCATATGGTTCTCTTACAGGACCGACTATGAAAAGACCATTTATTGGTTTATATCCGCAGAATGGATGGGGAAAATTTATCCAACAATTATCCCTGCTATGATCGTCTGCATCAGTTCTACCCTCCTCATTGAAGTCATAGGTGTCGGATCCCATTTCTTTGTCACCCCGTCGAACTATATAAAATTTTGTGAAATAAAGGAAATAAAATAATACTAAATAACGCAGTATATTACTTACGTCTTTCGCTGAGTATTGGCTTCAAAGCAGGCCCATTCAGCTACCCGCGTCAACGAATAACACAAATCAATAATTATTTGATTATCAAACAGTCCAATAGTATGCGCGTCAACTGAATCGCGCTGATGACACCCGCACACCATACCGCGAATCTTACAAACAACGGCTTGTGTCGGGCCTTACCATAGGGTGATCTGTAAATTGCTTCTCCTCCACCGTGAACTTATCGACGGCCTATGCTTCAACATTAACTCTATCAATTTTCTAATCAATGAGCGTTTAACCATCCTCACCATGATTATGCTGTTAGAGTAGTAGTAGTTACCACAGTAAATCAGACAATTAACTAGAGATTTGTCAAAGCGGCACGCTTTTATATATATGGTATTCCTTTAATACGCACTTTCTCTCTTTCTCTCTTTGCATATACTGCAGCGATGTAATGAATAAGACTAACCGAGAAGATGGCCGCACACGATCACTTTACAAAATCACGATTCATGAAAATATTTAGCGATAGTGTTGTAGATGTAAAATCCCGTCACGTACGAATTTATCGAGCTTCGTCGATGAATGTCATATTGTTTTCATCTAATTTCAAGGCACTCGGCCATGAGGAAAATCATCGAATTTCGTCGACGAATATTATTTACTTTTCATGACACATCTTATCTGTATGTCAAGGTGTGAGTATGCATATACGTGTGCGAAAGTATGCAAGTGTTTTGGGTTGTATTTGCTGCTACTGTTACTAGACTGTTAAGGAGAATGCGACAAATATCAAAGAATATTGGTGAGCAATTTTTAGTCGTATGATTTACAGTATCGAAAGAAGAGGCAATGCAATTAGGCGGTGGGGCGGATCTGTATAAAACGGAGTATGAACTCCGCCGATGATTCATTTGAAAAGTTACAGTCTACGAGAAAGCAATAAAAATGGCAAATAACGGTGCTACGTCTCACACTATATCGTCATATATGGCGAATCCCGTTATGTACGGTTTAAATGAATCATTTGGTAAAATAATCGTCGTCGGCCTCGAGTTGAAATCTGCGTGCCTTACACCAGTGGTGAAAATATTGTCGAATAATTTTACCGGAATCACACTAACAAGGAAAGGTACTTTGGTGTCCCCCTCCGATTTTAATGCAACTCACGTATGTTGTAGAGCATCGAAAACTGAAAGACACGTATTTTTTTTTATCGGCGGAAAAACATTTTTAAAGGGTGAAATCGCCCTTCAAAAATAGGGGTGATTATGCAGTTTCACCCCTAAAAATGAATTTTTTTCTTCAACTCCACGTGGAATTTTTATTGTCTTCAATGAGGAGTATTTTGGTTTTTGTTTTATTAAAATCGGTTGACGCCTTCTGGGTGAAACTGCAAAATCACCCCTCGACATGCTATTTTTGAAGGGCGATTTCACCCCTTAAAAATGTTTTTCCGCCGATAAAAAAAAATACGTGTCTTTTAGTTTTCGATGCTCTACAACATACGTGAGTTACATTAAAATCGGAGGGGGACACCGAAGTACCTTTCCTTGTAAGTGCGGACGAGTGGCGAGTGTTTAAAAGTGATTTTTCTCGCGCACAACGATATTTTGAGGCTCATGGGGCGATGCCGATAAAATGTGTAATTGCGATTGTTGTTTATGAATTTCTCATTTTCGGAAAACGCGTTCCGGCTCTGTACGATAGGCGAAAATCCGTACTCTCTGCAATAGGTAAAATTAATCATCCACTCTTTCTTCTCTATTACGAGCGTTCTCATCACTACCAGCCAATATTAAATCTCGCTGGTGGGCTAGGTAGTCGGGGGTTCTACGCATAATGTCATTCCAAGTATATTCGAGTACTCGAGGATCGCTGTAGCTATCAATGTGTTCGATGTAAATCCACTTATTGCAACGGTAATAGAGACTCTCAGCCTGAGTATTGCAGAGACTGTAATCGTTCGTTCTTTGGTGCTTTTTGCCTCGCTCATCACAAGGGTGAGGGCTCCGTGGGTATCACGTCTCGTAAATATAGACGGTACAGCGTCTGTAACGCATAGAAAATCTGTAGAGGCTGCTCGCGTATGATTAAAACCACAGATAAAAAGATGCATGTATGTGGTATATCGTTTTATATTACATGCCAGCAAACGCGACCGACTACGCAAGCGTGTTTTATAGCACCTCTTAAGAAACCAGAGGCGCAAAAAGAAAAGAAAAAAGGCAAGCCTTCCACGAGATTTTTATTTTATGATTTTGAGACGCAGCAACACGAGCAATTGCACGATGATAAATCGACACCAATTCACGAGCCGAATTTATGTGTTACACAATGCGTATGTATGGCATGTCTGGATATCACACATGTAGAGACTGATTGTGCTGACTGTGGTAAACGTGAATTCGTGTTTATCGATGATTCTGTTGGGGTGCTCATGAAATTGGCATTATCGCAAAAATTTTAAAAGACTATCTGTATTGCTTATAATGCGAGAGGTTTCGATGCGTAATTTATTCTACCGTATTTAATCGGAGTGCGCAAACCACAGTTGCCCTCTCTGATTATGAATGGTACGAAGATTGTCTCGATGAAGATTGGCGATGTCGTTTTTCTCGATAGTTTAAACTATTTACCAATGGCACTTAGCGCTTTACCTAACGCCTTTGGTTTCGCTGATGAGGCGGCAAAAGGTACATTTCCCTATTTATTCAACTCACCGGTATATCTGCATTTTTACTCCCCCGATACCATGTTCTCGGCGGATCGCGAGCGATTTTTAAAATGGTATGAGAAAGAATCGAGTCGCGTCGATGATAAATTTATTTTGCGACGCAATTTGTGCAATATTGTCGTACAGATGTTACGGTTTTGAGACGAGCGTGTTTAGCTTTCCGAGAGATACTTACAGAAGCATGCACGATAGCATCAGCATGTACGAGAGTATTTCGAAAGAATTTTCTACAGAAAGATCGCATTGCAGTGTTACCACCAGGGGGGTATCGCCGGGGCGATAAGCAGTCGCGCAAGGCCGTCGTATGGCTCGTATGGCCCGAGCGTAAGCGCAACTGCGTTATCGCTCATGCTGGACGCACGAGAGAGTATCGCCCTCTGACCGGCCTACCGGCTGTCGACGGATACTACGTGGATGCGGGGGTCTATTACGTTCTTCAAGTTCACGTCTGCTTTTGGCATGGTTGTCCGCGATGTTATCGCGTGAATAGAGATACTCGAACTAAATTCGGCGATACAATGGATGAGCGATACGAGCGTACCGTTCTTATTTTCGGGCGAATCAGATCGAAAGGATACACTCTGACCGAAATATGGGAATGCGATTTTGACAGATTACTCGAGAATAACGAAGAAATGTCGTTACACGTGAAAAATCACGCCATGGTCAAGCAGGCGCCTCTCGAACCACGCGATGCATTCTTTGGCGGTCGAACGGAAAATTTTGTAAGCTTGTACGACGTCGCGAATGGGGAGTAGATACGCTATGTGGATGTGTGCTCGCTGTATCCATGGGTGTGTTAAAATTGAAAACATCCCGTTGGACATCCAAAATTGTACGTAGGTGACGAGTGTCGCGAACTCGTAGGACTTGAAAATGATTTAAATGTCAGGGAGGGTCTCGCGAAGTGTACCGTGGTGGCACCGCGCGATTTGTATATCCCCGTACTGTCTGTTCGCATGCATAGGAAACTACTGTTCCCTCTGTGTAGAACGTGCTGTACAGATATGGACACATCCGAGGGCTGTACGCACGATGAGACGACTCAGCGAGCGCTTCACGGCACATGGGTCGTGGACGAACTGAAAAAAGCTGTGTCGCTCGGATATAAGGTGACGTGTATCTATGAAATTTGGCAAAACGTTGTTATGTATGTATGACTCGACAACGCGACGAGGCGGTCATTTTACCGAGTACATCGAGACATTCCTAAAAATAAAACAGCAGGCGAGTGAACCGCCAACAGAGTGTAACGGTGACGAGGAAGCAATAGCGCGTTTTATAGCATTGTACAAGGAGTCTGAGGGTGCATATCTCGAGCGAAGTGCTTTGCAGCCAAATCCGGGTTTACGTTCGCTCGCAAAATTGGCTCTTAATTCATTCTGGGGAAAGTTTGGTCAACGAGAGAATCTCACGAAAACCGTTATCGTTTTCACGCGTGCGGAGCTAATGAATTTACTGACGAGTCCGGAGATTGAGGTGACACGAATGCTACCGGTTAATCACAAGATTATGTATGTAAACTATGTGAGCAACCGCGATGCTATCCAACCATCCCCGCCATCTAATGCCGTGATTGCAACATACACGACGGCACAGGCACGCCTAAAGCTATACAGTTATCTTGAGGGGCTCGGGTGACGAATATTGTACTGCGATACGGATTCCTGTATTCACGTGAGTCGCCCCGGTGGTAACGAGTATGAGCCGCCAATCGGTCAATTTCTAGGAGATCTTACGGATGAACTAAGCGAATACGGGCTTGGTAGTTATATAACTTCGTTCGTTTCCGGAGGACTAAGATTTTACGTTTTTATTATTTTATTTACGTTTTATTTATATTGTATATGTTATTATTTTTAAATTCGACGATATTCGACGCACGGAATTTTATCATGTAGTAAGGCGTAAAGAAACGAAATCATCCGAACCTGTTAACACGAAGCGAAAGCGACACGGGATGTATTCTACTGTACCGCTCGGCTATTGTGAAATACACTAATAAGTATAACGCAAATAGTATATAGTTTTCCGGTTGAATTCGCGATATTTAAAAATAATCTTTTCGTCTAATTTCATGTATTATATTGACTGTGTACAATACTAAAAAAAAAAAATTGATTTATTATGTCACATCCTCTATCGAATATCAGCTCACATCCTCGATCGAAGCTCACTCAAGCGGCTAATGCTGCTAGCGTGGCCCCAGCGGCAAGACCACTCACAAGGCTCACTTTCCATCGCTGGCTGCGAATCACAACTCAACCAAGCTGTGACGCACGTCCGCCCTCTTGATACTCTGCCTCGTGGTCGACGGATGTGGCCATTGTTCTCTCTAGAATAGCTCGCGCTACACGTTCCCGCGTAAACTCACAGAGATATTTATCAGTTCCACTCACTTCAGGGTGCATTCAGCATTATAGTGTATTACATTCGTGGTCAAATCACCCGTGTGTCAATTCAGTGTTAGTGCGAATCAACAGCAACGACTATTGCAACATTCATATAAACGTAAACGGCGTGGCACGTCGTTGGCAGCAGAGACGCCATTCTGCCTCGCACCGTTCGTCGGCGTTAGATCACTGACCAACCTGCCGTGTGGCTTCATTAGAGCTCTACAATCAGACCATATCACTAGGATCAACCACACGGAATCAATAAGTCAACTCAGAGGCCTGAGACCTACTCACCACCAGTTCATCAACACGCAGGCCACACAAATCACAGTATATATTTGTTGTATTTACCAGGTATTTTTTTATGCAATCAACGTTATATAACTAAAATAAACATTGAATTTATTATTGTTAATTACGAAGTGCATTTAATTATTTATACTTGACACCAGGATTCTTAATCTTACTATTCGCATCTGTCATTCGACATGCTACATGTGAATGCATCGACTTGCTATCTGTCGACAGATTAAAAATATTTCAAACTCAGTCTCACATTCATTATCATACATTTTTTGGTCCTTCGAGCCGGATTCATCAATCCCTAGAAATGTTTGAGAATCCGTCTGATGGTGTTTGACAGATCTGTGAATATATTGAAACTAATGAATCTTCACTCAAGACAGGGTGAAAATAAACCAGACTTGTAGATGGAATTTGGAGAAAGTGGTTTATTATACTTTCCACACAAACAATGAAATAACGCAATTTAATAAATCATAGAAAATGAGAATAAATACAAAATAGAGTAAATTTAGGAAAATACAAAATTGATATAAAATAAATGCACCAAAAACACAGAATTAAAATTGTATATAAATAAATAAATCAGCGTTGAATTTGACAGAGAGACTTGAGCAGCACACAATTATATTAATTGTGTGCTGTATGTACTGAGAGCAGGTGCGTGCCGCAGCCAGTGCTGCGGAGCATGCCACTAAATGAAATAGATGAGTGCGTAGACATATTCAATGCCTGTCACCAAATACTCAATGAAACAATTAATTAGAATTTGCAGCAAGTGAGTGCTAGCACATGAAAATCTGGCCACTGTATCTAATTCTAGTGTGACAGGCTATGAAGCAGTCTACGCTTCACAGCATAGCAATGTGAGCTTGAGGATGCACAAAATGATCAGACTGAATTCACAACACTTTCCCGGCAAGTTTAATTGGGGGAAAGTGCAGTGAATTGGTAAAACACACGCAATTATATTAATCGAGCAT
Source organism: Cylloceria caligata (assembly GCA_963942595.1). Classification (NCBI taxonomy): domain Eukaryota; kingdom Metazoa; phylum Arthropoda; class Insecta; order Hymenoptera; family Ichneumonidae; genus Cylloceria; species Cylloceria caligata. The sequence goes on from OZ012705.1 coordinate 38,531,082, forward strand.
GCTAATAGTTGAGTGAAAACGTGGTGCAGCCCGCGCTGCAGAGCACGCCACATTGTGAGACCTTTATGAGGATGTACCGATATATGAATCTCCTCACCGTCAGTGAATTACGTTAAATTATGACGGTGTACGCTTACCTTAATTTGAGTCCTGGTGAGCAAACGAAGGTTGAGATGATCCGGTGGAAAATGTGAAAATTTGTCCGATCCTTGCAATGTGCGTGCGCTGTTCGAGCGGGTTTTCACGTAAGTGTCGAAATATCCAATATGGCTGCGGGATATAAAAGCGTCGTTGGGCGCTGAAGTCAATTGAGGGAGATAGCCGGAGAGCGAAGCCGAAGTCAAGCGAGAGAGACATCCTGTCGCTCAACGCGGCATGCCTACGAGGCACAGCCAAGCAAATAATTATATTGCAAGCGCTGTGTTATCTGAAGCAAGAGCAACGACGTGTAATTTTGCGCAAAGCAGACGTAGCGCTCGTACGGTGTATATGCGAGTGTGCTCCAAATGTTTTATAGGGAAACGTGGGTCTGAACGACGTGCAAAAGAATCATCTTCGGAGGCACGCGACAATTCATCGACGACTAGCCGCCAAAAGGGGAAATTGGAGTGGTAAGAGGAAGATTATCGTCGTGCACTGTGTCGGATTTCTCAAGTTGCTTCTTCTGCCTGTCTTGGCCTACATGAGCCATGGAATATGCCAGAAAGATGGTACTTATTCCTCATGATAACATACATCGTCTCGCTGGACTCGCCACTACTGCTGCTACTACTACTACTACTACTACTACGAGGGTCAATAAAAAATAGTCGGCCTTGCGCCATTTGTTGGTCGAGGAAAGAAATCAATAGCGACGTTTAGTAGTGCCATCCTTCACATGACTGTTGTCAAAGTTTCAGCTCGCTGCGATGTTCAGTTTGCGTTTAACAGCCATCGAAAGACAAAAAACTTTTGTGGTTTTACAAAAATGGAAAAATTGAGTATCGTGCAGTGATTCGATTTTTGTTTTTGGAAAAGAAAACGAACAATGAAATCAAACCGGAGCTAGACGGAGTTTATATAGACCTTGCACCTTCGTTATCAACCACTAAATATTGGACAGCTGAATTTAAACACGGTCGTACGAGCATTGATGACGATGAACGTCCAGGTCGTCCAAATGAGGTCGTTATACTAGAAACAATTGAAAGAGTCCACGATATGGTGTTAAATGATCGGAGACTAAACGTGCGTGAGATTGCTGAGGCCACAGGCAGATCTTATGGCTCAGTGATTTCAATCCTGAGTGATGAGTTGGGTATGAAAAAGTTATCCGCAAGATGGGTGCCGCGATTTCTCACTGTCGACCATAAAAAAGAACGTGTAGTTGATTCAAAGGCGTGTTTGGCGATCTATAAGCGTGATCCTGTTAAGATTTTGCGTCGTTACGTAATCGTGGACGAAACATGGATCCATCACTATACACTGGAGACAAAGGAACAATCAAAACAATGGACTTCACCGACCGAACGTGCTCCCAGGAAGGCGAAGACGGTGCTGTCGGTCGGTAAGGTCATGGCCACCGTTTTTTGGGATGCACGCGGCATAATCTACATCGATTACCTTCCGCCGAAAAAAACGATTAATGGCGAATACTTTGCAGCCGTACTGACCCGATTCAACGACTAATTGAAGAAAAAACGTCCACATTTGGCGAGGACAAAAGTGCTCTTCCATCAAGACAATGCACGCGATCTCACGTGCCCAGTTGCCTTGGCCAAAATTCATGAATTTAAATACGAATTGCTTTCGCATCCACCGTATTCTCCAGATTTAGCCCCCTCCGACTACTTTCCGTTTCCAAACCTGAAAAAATGGCTTGGCGGAAAGAGATTTGGTTCCAGAGATGACCTCATCGCCGAAACAGAGACCTATTTTAAGGACCTTCCGAAATCGTATTATTCGGAGGGCATCAAAAAATTGGAAAATCGTTGGAATAAGTGTATCGAGCTAATAGGAGATTATGTTGAGAAATACAAAAATGTTTGTCCAAAAAAACGGGATTTTCTTTACCAAGCCGACTATTTATTGATCGACTCTCGTACTACTACTACAGACCCGTTGCCCTCCGTACAAACTACCGGTACGCCATTATCGCGCCTCAACTCTGAGCTGAGTGAAATTCTAAACTCTCACTCGTACAAGAGCGAGAGAGAAAAATGGATAGCGTACCTGCAGGTTTTTAGCGTTATCTTCACATGGTCGAGCACGATAATGCAGTACCGAATATTTTATCAAAACAAAAAATAGCAATACTCGATAGTCCCGAGAATAAAATCGACGACGGTTTGATGAACAAAGTTAAATCTCGACTCAATGAAACACTTATTATCGATAGCGTACCAAAAAATTTTTTATCTAAAGCAATATCGTTGCTTCGCAATTCGCATCGTAGTGCCGTTGGTAAAAAAATGACATGGGATCGTAACGGTGTTGTTTCCATGGACGGCAGAAGAATTACAAATTCCAATATCGTTGATCTTCTTAACGATGCTATGCGAGCTAGAAAACGCGAGAAACCCATCGGAAGATCTCATTTTGCCAAACTCCTGCGAGCGATACAGATGCCACGCGAATTTATCGGCAATCCCGAGTTACTACACGAGCCTACACCTACATCATCCTCGACACCGCAGCGGCGTCTTATTTTACCACGCGATAGCGATAGTAGCAGCAGCAACAGCAGCAACAGTAGCAACAACAACAACAACAACGAGGCCGAGATCGCACACTGAAACAGAGATTTAATGCTCACGGCGGAAAACGACATCATCGAGGGCAGGAGGGGGATGAAGAAGAGGATGAACAATTGTAAAACATCGCACAAGTAGAATATCGATCCTCCACACAGTTAGAAAAGAAAAAGAAAAAGAATCCATATAACTGGTCATCGTTAAAATTATGAAAATTCTTCAAAAAATCTATTATGACACCGCTCATCTTGCCTTCTATTCTCGAGCAAAAAATTTGGCCCATGTAGATCGAAGAGTAGCGCAAAAAATGTTTTACCATGGCTCGAGACACAGGATTCATATAACATGCATCGTCTCGTTCGACGACGATTTTCCCGTCGTACGTACAACGTGAGTAATATAGACGATCTATGGGAGGCTGATCTAGCTGATCTTCGCTCGGTAGCCACGTACAACGATGGGTATGCATATCTGCTTGTTGTTATCGACGTGTTGAGCAAATCGCGTGGGTCGAGGCTTTGCGTGACAAAACGAGCGCAAACGTGGCCCGCGGTCGCACACGCATGCTGGCACGCAGTAACAATCGTCGCCCGCAGCAATTGCAAACTCATCGATGCAAAGAATTTATCGGCACTCCGTTTCTGCAAATTCTCAAGAAAAAGAATATCGATTTTCGCGCTGCTCGTAACCCCGATATAAAAGCCTCGAGTGCCAAGCACTTTAATCGCACAATAAAAGAGCCAATGTGGCGTTACTTTACACACACGCGAAATAAGCATTACATCGATGTTATACAAAATTTTTTATTTGCTTATAATCACACTAGACACAGCGGAACGCGTATTCCTCCGCGCGAGGTAACCCTCGAAAATGCCTCTATAGCCCGAGACAATTTAGCACGGCGTTACGAGCGTAACGCGAGAGAAATTAAAAAGCCTAAATACAGCGTCGGTGACTTGGTACGTATCAGTACAGCTAAAGCAGCATTCGTGAAATGATATGAGCGTGGTTGGAGTAACGAATTATTCAAGAGACTATTGACGGTATTTTCGACGAGGCAGAATTATCGCAAGTACCAGTGCCTCCGTCATCTGAGAAGACGGAAGAGAAGAAGAGGACAAAGAGGAAGAACGCTCGGAATCACCATCCCTGATAAATATGAGCTCTAAGGATAGCTCTTTCTTTATCGTACTACCGAGCAACAGTAGTATGCAGTTTTTCCGAATAATACGACGACGAAATTTATTACAAAACTACCGCGTCAGATACGTTTACACGGAGAATGGTCTGTTTTTCTTGTGGAAATTGCTTATCCGATGACTCTTTTACATGTTCCTACTGTAGGAAATCTCGTAACTTTTGAGGATAGTGATTATGATTTATCGAGTTTAAATCTTTTAACACGGAGACGCGCTGATAGAGACCAAGTTCCACCTGGTGTATATTGCTCTATAGATGCTCTTTTGGAGAGTAGAAATAAGTTACCTCACGTGGCGGGCCATTTGCGCTTTAAATCGCTTCCGAGTGGGCAGGTCGAAGTGGCACGCGTACGCGACGATCTACACCACGACTTTCGCGTATTGCCCGCTATCGCAAGGCTACTAGGATTCTTGGAAGAGACCTGTAGATCTGTATCGATAGAGCCGCATTGCGAATACACAGGGTCGAGGCCTGCATCTCTCACCGGTGCTATACTGGGCAGCATGTTTCTATACACAGATATCTGTGAGAGCTATATTACAGGCGATGTACAAATATCCCTCTTACGAGTTGTTCCCATTGATACTGATGACTGTCAGTATGATTGGATAAAAATTAAATTGTTTTCAACGCCACGATATATACCTCTTTGCGCAATAATTTACACAATATCAAGATCGATATAAGAGACGAATTTGGGGATCCTATACCATTCGAACAGGAAACGTCGACTGTGACACTACATTTCGAAAGGTCCCACGATTGATTACACCACTATGGATGATATTGACCGTGTGCAGCACGGATGGGGCCGTCGCAGGTACGGTGGTATTAGCCATGTTTATATCGGAACACTTAATCAACGAGGACACGGTATCGGCAGCTTTCTCGGGGGCCTGTTTCGTCAAGTGTTACCACTTTTAAAGGAGAGCGCGAAAGCAGTTGGAAAAGAGGCATTGCGCACTGGTGAAAACGTAGCCGGTGATATCCTCGATAGAAATATAACCGTGAAAGATGCTATTCGCGAGAGAGTGCGAGAATCAGGTAGTAATCTCAAATGCAAAGCTTCTGAACAAATTGACACTCTCATGCGGGGGTCTGGTTATAAAAAGAGCAAAATTTCGCGACCTCCTCATTCATCGAACGAATGTAAACCACGACGTATCTCCCGTAAAATTAAAAGTGTAATAAAAAGAAAAGTAATAAAGAAGAAGAAGAATGATAATAAGAACAATGACAAGAAGAAGACTTGTCAACGAACGGTTGCAGATATTTTTGGATAGCTGAAACAAGATGGCTTTTCTTCATGCGCATTCGTGCGAGTGTCTTAAATCGGAACTTGAATTATTTTTACTCCCACCGACGCAAACTACTATCGAAGGCTCCAATTGGGTGTATTACAAACCAATATTTTCGCTAACAGATGATTCACCGGTTGAATTTGTTATTCCTGGACAGGGTGATGAGTATATCAATCTGGCGCATACTATGCTTAGTCTGAGAGTGACAATAACATCTCCTACTACGGAAATTGCCGCAGGTACAGCGTCAAAAGTAAGTGCCGGCCCTGTAAATAATCTCTTGCATTCTATGTTTAATCAGATGGATGTATACCTCATCAAAAATTAGTTTCACCTCCAAATAATGCCTACACTTATCGAGCGTACATAGAAACACTTTTTAATTACGGTCCAGCAGCCAAAAATTCGCATCTCACGAGCGTTCTCTGGTACGATGATACCCCTGGAAAAATGGATGATATAACATCGGGAAATACGGGTCTTGTGAAGAGAAAACAATTTTTAAATGTCGGAAAAACTGTAGACTTGCTCGGTCATCTACATTGCGATATATTCAATCAGGAGCGGTTCCTACTAAACGGTGTCGAGATGCGACTACGGCTGGTGCAGTCTAGAGATTCATTTTGTCTTGTGGGCGATACACAGAATGGTCAATGCGGCTTAAAGATTTTCGAGGCATCGCTTCTCGTTCGTAGAACAAAAATAGCTCCTGGTGTGCTGCTCTCGCATGCTATAACTCTAGCAAAATCGACGGCTAAATATCCTCCTACGAGAGTCGAGGTAAAAGCCATTTCAATACACACTGGTGTTCATAGAGAGACTATCGATAATATTGTGCTAGGTCAATTGCCGAAGCGTATAATTATCGGTTTTGTTGATAACAAAGCGTTCAACGGTGACTTCAGTATGAATCCATTCAATTTCCAAAATTACAAGATAAATTATCTCTCTTTGTATGTAGATGGTGCTTAAATACTTTCGAAACCGTTACAACTGGATTTCACGAAAAATCATCTATATGTGAATGCTTTTCAAACGATGTTTTCGGGAACTGGAATACATTTCTTAAACGACGGTAATTCGATCGATCGCGATAATTATCGCGATGGTTACTGTCTGTTTGCATTTGATTTGACACCCGATCTGTCGGTGAACAGCAACTCACATTGGAATTGAATAAAGCACGGTTGTATGAGAATAGAGGTACGATTTGAGGATGCGCTTGCTTCAACGATAAATTGTGTAGTCTACGTGGAATATGATAATGTCCTTGAAATCGATGCCTCTCGGCAAATAATGGTGGATTTTATTGGATAAGCGAAAAATGTGCTGATGTTGGCATAAAAATATTTCGTGTTAAGAGACGTAGAAGCGTCTCTGTGAGTAACTAATCAGTCGAACTCGAGCATCTGTACGTATTAGACGTGAAAATGGATATCGTCGTGGATATACAGGGAATGCGTGGTAAAGACTCGGAATTTATTGCGGAAGAAATTGCCGTGGTAGCAGTGGATAGACCATACTCTTATCATTGGATCGTCGCACCGCCGTGTCACTTTGTCGAATTACCACAGCATTCGAGTAGCCAGAATAATTTTCTCTCGAAATATTTTCACGGTTGTTGTACATGGGCGATGGATCGAGTCGAAGAAGTAGACACTGATGAGACTTTATTTATCACAAGCGTTTCTTTATTCTTCTATAATTGATGTGTGTTGTGTGCGCGTGTCGCATGCCTTGGCGGACATCTTTCATTGTTCTAAAGTCGCCGTGGCGTCGGTTAGCCAGCAGTCTCCCCGGCAGAGTACTGGTAGCGCCATAGGGGCTACGCGGAAACTATGTAACTACGCTCGAGGGAATATGCACTGAACATCGACATCACTTCACTACGCATCTCCATCGACGAAGAATTAATGAGTGCAAAAGAAAGTCGTGCGATGACTGAATACCGGCAACGAACATTCCACGATATTGATACCAGCATTATAATACGCAATGGCTCAGTTGTTGTAGCGGCTCCCCTAATCCGCAAAGATGTGATCGAAAAATGCCACACACGCGCCAAAGGAGGACACAAAGGCGTGACTAAGGATTACGATTTAATTTCCTAACTCTATTACTGGAGCAGAATGAAGTCCGATATAGCTCACTTCATTAAACATTGTCGAAGCGATCCAACGTTGCTAAGGATTCTTTCGAAAAAAATATCCATCGACTTTCATGGGCTCCTTCCTCGCACTCGCCGTGGTCACGATTACCTCCTCACGATTCAGAATAATCTAACAAATTACATCACTACTGTTATGCCGGTACCGAGTAATTGGATTATTCGGTAGTCGGTATAATATTAAAAGTTATTATTTTTTGGGATCGTTTGCCGATAAGGAGATGGATCTCGAGTAAAAGATGGAAACGCGAATTTATATAAAAGGAAGTATTTATTATAAGCAACGGTAACTTTCCGTTGCCTATTTATATATCAAAGTAAGAAGTACAATAATGCGTTGTTTCGAGTATTAAACGAGGAACCAACCGTTCTCTTTTCAATCTAATTTAATACTGTCTTTTCGTAAAGCAGTTGCTAACTGTCTTCACGAAAATCCCTTAATTCGCAATTTTAGCGTTAACCTTTCGCCCGAACGCCAAGCGAGTCGCTCATGCTGCGTCAGCGTTCTTGGGGTCGTTCATACGATCGGGCATTGGACTTCGTTTCCTGTCTTGAACGAATTCCAATGTTACTTTGCTATGGAATATTCCCAAATATACTAAATACGGAGTGGAATATTCCGCGGCACAACATCCCTCCCCCCTTAAAAGGAAAAATTTTTTCTTTAAAAAATTTTTTCTTCGATTGGTCTCTCGTATTTCCTCTTACAATTTTACTGTTTGATGTTATATAACAATACAATAAAATGTTTCATTTTTTCATTCGTTGACGATGAAGTTTTTCCTCTGCTTCTTATCGTCTTCCGTGCCGAGCGTGTCGTTCTCGGTTGAGGGGACGGGTGCATAACCTGGCCAGCTCGGATCGCGGTTGCTCTTCTGGCTGTTGTCGTCCGATCGGCTGGAGGTTGATGTTTACCTCGGCTGTTGCCGGGGTCGTTGCCTCGCTTGTCCTTGTTGGTGTTCGGTTTCGTTGATACCTATAACATTTAAACAGAACATAGCCAACCAAGGCTATCGGTGCTACTGCACCCAGTGAGTAGAAACTCAGATTATGGATGCGTTGCATCCCGTCTCCGTCGGTATTGAGGTTGTCCAAGATTTGGTCGGCTCGAGCTCCGAGCTTTTGAAGCTCTTCCGGGTCTCGCAGCACGCTCTGCAGTGGACTTGTCCTCTCGGTCTGCTTAGGGGGTGCCTGACCTTCAATTTCCGTTAATTTTAAATCGAACGATGGAAGGTAGTTTTCCCTGATGACCTACGACGTTCGCCCGATGGTTCTGATACTGAAATCTCGGGCCGTTACTATACATATGCCTATCAATGCCAGTATTCCCGAATTGCTCAGTATTTCGTGTTGAGTGGGATTTTTTCCACAATTTATTCCTACTGGTTCGGGGGTTGGCGCGACGTATAGCCATCGCCCTTGCTGTTGCATTGGGACGACGAAGGGATGGGTTATTTCGATGACCCTTTTTGCACAATTTTTGCCGTTATCGGTGTCCATTTTTGCGTAGATAAGGATCTCGCAGGGTGCGTCGTTCGTAATCGGAATTGTAGGGTGTGTTGGAGGGCAGATGTATGATTTGTCCAGTACCTTACAAATTTTTACGTCGTCGGCTGTCATCCTGAGGTATCTGCGATTTTCGATATCTATGACTACGCGATTCTCGGTCGTGTCGATGTAGTAGTGTCTACCATTGTCCGCTCGCATGGGTATAGGATATACTTTCTGTATGCTATACTGTTGCTGCCCGATCAGCGGTATATCCAGCACGAGTACTACCGCGTTGCCTTCGCTGTAGGCCCTGGTATCAGCCAGTCGCATAAGTGTTGACGCTTGGTCGTGTGCTATGGCTACTGGGAAACTACTGCCTGGCGGTAGGTGTGGTAGTGCTTCGACGAGGTGCTTGACGAGTGTGCGTGGTGGCAAGGACGTTGCGCTGGCCTTACCACTAGCTATATCGTCCACTAGCCACACTAGCTCCTGTACGTCGCCTAGTAATGCTTCGACTGCAATACTTATTGCGTTGAGCGTCTCGTCTAAGTGTTGGCGTCTCTTCAAGTAGTATACGTCGCTGTTGAGCGTGCGGTTTACAAGCTGCATTTGGGCCAGCAGCGTCTGTTCGTTAGCCTGTATATGATGTGCGCTTTCATTGAATAGGCTGAGCGTGGTTTTTATGATCTGGACTTGGTTTTTCAGCCCTTCTTTCAGGGTCTGTTGGGACGCCTTAAGATTCGTTATTTCTTCATGTAGCTCCCGCGCGTCGGCGGCGTCCATGTTTCCTGTGATGGCCTTTATTATGCTTCCTAGGCCGTCTATCAATCCTCTGCGCTCTCTGACGGGGCGCGTCCCGAGGAGGTCGAATATGGTCAATACCCCCATCTCTATCCTTTTCTTCATTCGTAGAACGGAGTCGTTGAGGATGGGGCATATGTCGTTGACCCGAGTTTCGCCTTCGCACAGTTCGGTGAGGCGTTGTAGATTTTCGCTAATTTCTACTTCTCGCTGCATTAGAGCGGCGAGGTCCAACCTGATAATCAACCGCCACGTCGATTGGATTATCTTGAGGCTTCCTATGTCTTCGTAGTAGATTCCCGGGTTGCTGGCAAACGTGCTGACGACGTAGTCCAGGGGATGCTGCGTGGCTTTTGTTAGTCCACCTTTTGCTGCTGTCAGCCTGTAATGAGGTAGGAGAAGAAGCGTGAGAATGCTTGCTGCGTTTGTTCTCCTTCTTTCCTAGAGCGGTCTCGCGGGTTTCGATGTGCGAGGGCTCTTTGGCTCATTCTTACTCTATTAATTATGAATTCGAGGCCTCTTGGTTCGGCCGTGCTATGCACTGTAATTTGCTAGCGCATCCTGGACGGTAAGTATACATCTTTTCTTTGATGCGTTCCTGGTAGCGGTCCTATTTTGCCGACCGTTACTTTCTCGAGAGACTTCGATGGGGTGTCGATTACCCTCATCGGCACTCGTTCCTTTTTCCTGATTTTATTCTCTTGACAGGATTCACATGACGATATATGATTTTCTAGATCTCTTGTCAGGCCGGGCCAGTCGTATTTGGTCCGATTCCGATGTAACGTGCGCCGTATACCTTGATGCCCTCCTATGGGGGTGTCGTGGTATTCTCTAATTATTTTCTGGCGGTCATCGACAGAAGGAGTGGCTACGCCACTGCGGCAGTCGCTATACTCTTTTATCGCGCTGTCTTCATCCGCGCTGCAGGAAGTTCGTGGGCTACGGGCCCCGCCGTGCCTCGCTTCCTCAGCGGGCCTTTGCGGTGCTCTGTCCGCAGTTTCTTCACTCGGTGTGCCCACCGGTGGCTTTGCCGTTGGGTCGCTCTCTCTCTCGAGCGGCCTTGCAACGTTTGCCTTTCGCGGCCTTCCGCGTTTCGCGGGTCCGCCATGCTGTGCTGGGCCCGCTCTATCCTTGTTAGCGGTGCTCGCAGTCTTACCAGTGGCCTGCGTATGTAGCTTGCGTGGTCTACCCCTTCCCCGACCGCACGGCTTTTCGGCGGGGTTGTGGGGTTCAGTAGAGCGTTCTGCAGGCACGCTGCGAATCTCTCTGTCCTCTTCTGGCGCATTGGCCAGTGCGGCCTCTCTCTCTGCCGCGTTGCTAGGCTGGCCCGGGGTATTCTCGGCTCTCCGCTTTGTGCGGCTGTCCGTACCCGGGCGCTTGCTGTCCTTTTCTTTCTCGTGGGCGAGCTTGGTCCCTCGCTCCGACGAGCTACCACGGCTGTAAGGGGTATCCTCGGCCCTCCGCTTTGTGCGGTCATTCGTTGTGCCGAGTTACCCCGTGGTGCCGTCCTTTTCCGATCCACGGATTTCATTCTCTGCTCTCTCTTGGAAGACTTCTCGTGGTCGCGTATATGCGACTCGGAGCGTCTACATCTGTATTTCTTTTTTCGGCTTTATTCATTTTACCGGACCCATGCCCCGATTTTACTTTCTTTCCAGGCAAGGGTTGCAATTCTTGGTCCTTCGATCTGACCCTAAAGGGTGTGCGATACTGCACCTCGTGCGTGTGCTGTCGCTCGTTCCCTTGTAGATAGAATACACGCTTGTATTCGCACATTATTCCGGCGCGAGCTGCTTGCTTTTCGCTGCCGGGGGGCACCAAGTCGGGCCTCCGTCGTTGCTGCGCGAAGCGTTTGGCCCCCGTGCTCGTTGAGCGTACGCGTAGTGCCTTGACCTGCCGGCTCCGTACGGCCTTCGCTATCTCCAACGGCTCGAGTGTCGCCGACGGCTGTTGCACTTCTCCGTCGTTTTTATAACCATATAAACTCACTTTATTAGGTTTTGACGGTGTGACACGGAATCTCGCTACTTTTCCTCGGCTGATTCCGCTCCTCATAGGTAGTCCGACAGATTTATTCTCCTTGGCGGCATCCGTGTTAGACCCGTTTCCGTAAAGAGAATTTGTCTTTGTAAGCAGGCCTATGTATTTGCACGTGGCTGCAGTTCTACCGCGTGGTGACGAATTTATCCTCGTCGCGCCGTCCCTTAGCGGCATGCAGTGCCCATACAACTTGAGCATCTCGCCATGCAGGATATCCGCTTTATGCTGCTTGATAAAATCCATGCCAAGTAGTCCGTTGACCTTCAACGGCACATCGTTCGGAACGATGTAGAACCAATGTTCCACATTTAGAGCCGGTGTCTCGAGAATAATTTTAGCTATCCCGAGGGGGGTGAATTTTTCTCCTGCAACACCCTGCAGTTCCACGGAGCACCTGCTCACCATGGTTTCGGGCTTGAGGCAGCCTTCCTTGATTATGCTGCACTGCGCTCCGGTGTCCGCTTTAAGGGTGAGTACCCCGGTTGTGGCCAACGGTGCATCGATGTCGAAGTCGCTGGCGGTGGCACTCGACGCCGGCAGCGTCACTTGTAGGAACCGCAGCGTTGTTTCCTTCTGCTTGCGTGCAGGTCTCTGCTGGACAGTTAGCGTATTTATCCTCATGGTTCCCAGCGGGCTGGCATCGGTCTTCGATCGACTTGCACTTGCATTTACCGTGGACCTTTCATTCTTGCCCCCTGAGTCCCTTGGACGTTGGGGATGCTGTGAAGACTGGGCAGGATCGCTTTTGTTCTGCGACAATCTTTTCCTGCAGTCTTTCCACATGTGGCCCCTTTTTTGGCAATAGTTGCACACGACGTCAACGTTGTGAATGGATGTATTCTCGCTGGGCATCGGTAGGCTTACTCTTCCCGATCTGCGGGTGCAGTCTCGAGCCACGTGCCCTGGTTTCCCGCAGGTGAAACAGTTCTCGTTCTGCTGGGATGGTGCACCTTGGGACCTTCTGGGGTGGCTTATTGCTCCACCAACCCCTCCCTTTGGCTGCACCATGTTGGTTATCTCTATGGCCCCAGCCACAGAGTCATGCAGCGTTTGGTAGTTTCTCGCACGCACCAGCACTTGCACCTGGCCGTGCAGGCCGTTCTCGAAGTTGGCCTGTGCGCTTCGTCGTGTGACGCTCTCGACGGTGATCTTTTGATCCTCCGTTTGCAACGGTTCGCAGAGTATTTCGGCGATGTCTACCGTGATTCTCTCCGTTCTTGCCGCATAGGCGGCGATGTCCTCGTTCTGTCCCTGCCGGAGGGAGCTGAACTCCATTTGCAGCGCGGCCAGGGACTTCCGTTGTCCGTACAACGCTTCCAACTCGCTCCTGAGTTGCGCCATGGTGCTGATGGTTTTGTGCTGCAGTTGTCTTGCTGCTGCACCCTCTAGCTTACTCATAACGATCAACTCGAGGAGAGTGTCATGCTCCTCCTCTGCTACCCTGCGGAATATCGTCTCGCAGGACTTTAAAAAGAGCGGCAATGCCTTCGAATCTTTGCCGTCGAATGTTTTTACCATTTTTATTCCGAGGCTGAGGCTGAGCATATTTGAGGGCCTCTGCGTCTCTTCGAACCGCGTGCGTCTCGGGGGCAGTGCGGGGGGCGGGATGTCCTCCATCCCTGCTCCTCCTAACCGTCGCTGGAGCTCGGCAATTTGCTCTCTTAAGGAGTGGATGAGCTCGTACTCGTCCGCACCAACCTCGTTCAGCGTGTCGGCCAAATTCTGTCTTGCCGACGGCGTTTCTGCCTCCCTGAGTTCGCGATCAAGTTCGCGTTGGCCTCGATCGTGCTCACGCTGCAGCCTTTCATACTGGCGTCGCGCTCTTTCCATGTCGCGTTGGCTTCGGTCGACCGCCTCCAACCGAACGCGTACTCTCGCTGGTACCGACCGGGCTGTCGTACCGGTAGCTGCTGAAAAACCTACACGATCTATGGTTCGCATGTTTTCGATTTCTCGCTCAACCATGTCCTCGGTGATGCGTTCAGGCGTTTGCTCGCCAGTGGCCATATTAAGCAAGTCGTCGCTAGCGTTGCTGTCGAAATCCCCGAACGACGCACCCCTACGTGGGTTTACGCCGAACTGGGCCGTCAGTCTGTCCGCCAGGGCCCCTTGTCTGGACGAAGGGATTCGCCCCGACGGCAAGAGCTCGAATAGCGCCCTGCGCGCTTCGTAAACTATGTCTCCTACTGCCGCAGCTAAACCGGCTGTAGGGTCTACCTCTTCGCCGGGCAACGTCGTCTCTAGCGAATTGCCCCTATTTCTTGGTCGGGCTCCTCTAGGATCTGACATGCTTGCAAATTTCTCGGCTAACTCTACTTTAGAATATTCCCAAATATCTGTTCTACACTGGCTTCGGCAAAATTATTAATTTTGTTTTTTCAAAATTTCAAAATATATTTTTCCCTGACTGGCTTTGATTTTTATCGGCAATATGTACTAATAACGTAACCGCCACTTACAGTATGATGATCTGGAAGGCGGTCCTTTCCATTGCGATGTCCTCGGGTGCTGTTCCTTCGGTGCTGTAGACCCGTTGTCTCGTAGCTTCCCTCGAAGGCTGGTCCAGTTATCCTCTCTGGTACCGTTGACCCGTATCTCCATTGGTTCCTGGGTTCGTCCTTGGTGCGTCGCCAATGGTTACGCGACGGCTTCTTCTCGAGCAGCTGCTTTGCGTACTCGGCTGCACACTTTGTGCGGTTTTCCGCGACTTGACGTGACACCGTCAATCGGGACTTTAAACGATTGACCGATACGTCACCCCGCACCGACGTTCACTTTGCGTCTTCGCGTTAGATTAGTCGGGTTTTCACGAACTACACTGGTGTCCTTGCACGCGTCGTAGTCGTCACTTCAGAGTATTCTCAACTTTGTCCAAAACACTTTTGTCCTAATAAATCACGAATCACTTAACTTCGGCAGATCCCACCGCTGCCACCAAATGTTATGCCGGTACCGAGTAATTGGATTATTCGGTAGTCGGTATAATATTAAAAGTTATTATTTTTTGGGATCGTTTGCCGATAAGGAGATGGATCTCGAGTAAAAGATGGAAACGCGAATTTATATAAAAGGAAGTATTTATTATAAGCAACGGTAACAACACTACTATCCCTTTAAATAAAATCACTTCCGAAGATATCGCCACCGTACTCGCCAATGAATACATCTGTATTTATGGCACACCAAAAATCATAATCTCGAATCGAGGAAGCAATTTCATCAGCGAGATCTTTCAGGAGTGCACAAAGATTTTCCGAATAAAACACTATCGTACCACGGCCTTCCATCCACATCTAACGACTCCCTTGCAAGAACCCACCACGTGTTGACCGAGTACCTTAAATAATTCGTGGATGCTCAACGAGAATGGGATATCTGGATCCCAGCAGCTATGTTCTAATATAACGTTAGTACTTACGAAGGTGCCGATTGCTCGCGATTCGAACTTGTATTCGGTAAGGCTGCTCGAATCTCATCGCAGTTTGAACACGAACACACAGAAGACGAGCTTGACGAATTTTACAATGGGCTCATTACAAATTTTGCACTATCAAGGTAAAAGGCAGTTGAAAATCTGTCAACGGCTGAACACCGCTAGAAGAAATACTACGATCAACGAATAAACATACACTCCTACCAAACCAGTGACCAAGTATACCTACTAGTATTCAAAGAACCGAGAACAAATAAATTCGATGACGAGTTCACGGGTCCATACCACGTAGAAGAGATTCAAGAGAAAAATAATGAAGTCCTGCGAATAAGTCCGAATACATATAAAACCATACATACAGACAAAGTGAAATGCACCTATGCATTGGTAACCAGAACCTTTTGTATAACTTACGGATTGAGATAAATTTAGCCTTACCCCGAGCCAATAGATATACCTACACGTAGTAACTCATGTTTGAAAAAAGAAAAGGCAACCTAAAAAAAACCAACAGAAAGATTAAACAGGTAGGAAAGAAACACGGAGTCAAGAAATAAAACCTCACAGGACCCTGGTGTCAACCTTCTAGACCATCGGAAACAGAACGAACGGGTAAAATTCAAAGGTCTAACGGTACTCTGACACACTACCTCGTGCAGCTCTTACCACGACATCAAGTAACAAACATCACGTGGTTTCCCCAAAAACACTGCTTCAGGGCCTATACGAAGAACTATATAGGTCGCAATGCAATAAGCTCAGTAGCTCTTGTTGAATTCCACAATCCTCAAAACGAAGTGCTACCTGACAGCCATCTCACAAATAGTTTTAAGAAAGTTTGTTAAAATAACTTGTTAAATATATAGTAGTGCTCACTCGATAAACCGACTCCCACACATAGCATTGTGGCCGTTAGTTGATCGATCGAGCTAATTAGGTACACTCTGCGAATTTAAAGGTTCCCTTGCATGGCGCTTGGCCACCCTATATTCACAGCGTTAGGGCATCGCTGATTAATGAGTTCTCACGCATAGCGACGTGACCATTCGTCTCTTGGACGGTGAAGATACGCGTGTCTCAGTACCCCGAGCATTGCGTCCCGGCTTGCTGGACCGCGAACGTAGTATACGGTTGTGTGTGCGTGCATGCTTCTCAGCGTGTATGGACCAGTGGCCGATAAACGCTAGTCGCACACTGATACCTCGATGCGAGTCTTGTATGGAAGACTAATCATAGGCCCTTTAAGGCGGTAATTAGCGCCTTAATACAGCGACTTCGACGCCTTAGTATCAGAAGCTCAGGACGCGTGTTGTCAGTTAACGCTCCGTATGATATGTGAAAAGATAGCTCGCAGCGTAGGATCCAAACAATAACAAAGACGAGGACGTTGAGGAGGCATACCATACTAGACCCGACTCGACGAATGACAAACACTCGCGCTTGTCGCGAAATTTCACGCTTGTAGTATGAGCTATAATACTGCTCGAAGAAACTCTTAGTCCGAGTAATTCGTGCGAATAGAATATTCCGTAAAAATTAACAGGAAAACAAATGCACAAACTCTCAGAAAACATAAGAGTCCGATAATTATTCCAGTGTCACTGATAAATCTCATGATTTATCTTGAAAAGACCACGTTTGAGGACAGATAGGTGTTAGCGATTAGAATATTCAGATCGCGTCACGGAGGCAGGGCATAATTGTTCCGCGCCATTATTAAATTTTTATTCGTTAATATTGAAAATTACTACAATAATTTATAACGTGGCAAAGTTCAAGATGCCACGTCCTCCTCGCACGATCTCACAGGGCCCCAGGGTAGTTGCTTAGGGCGGTAATTCATTTTTTTAATTAAAATTTTTTTAGTTAAAATTTATTTATTATACGTTCAGACGGACCGAGAGAGAGAGAGAGAGAGAAAGAGAGAGAGATTGATGTTTATTAGCTTTCTCAACTATTTGTTGTACATAATTTACATGTTTATCTAACGTTTATATTGAACTTATTTAATTTTGCTTATAATAAATGCGTTTAACATACTCTTGTACTGAACTAGTTTTACACAGCCTCTAAGCTCTGCTGGCAAAGCATTATACATTTTCACTCCTTCGTAAAACATACTCTTTTGCGCACTTCTCGTTCTTCTAAATTGAATTACAATATTTTCCGCTTGACGCGTTTCCCGACTCGTTCTAGATTTAATAACTTGGAATTTACTCGTTAGTTCTTTCGGCAATAATTTCTTAACAGCCTTGAAAATAAATATACACACATTATAATACAGTCTCTGTCTCACACTCATAAACTGAACCGCTTGTAACATATCGTCTACCTTCGTATACCGGCTGCATTGCAATATGACTCGCATCGCTCTGTTATGCGCTATCTGCAGTTTATTCAACTCTGTCTCATCCATACCCACTAGCAGTGCTGCGCAATACTCAAAGTGCGGTGCTATGATTGCCTTATATACCACACATCTGGTGTATGCCGATATATATTGCCCTATCCTGTTCAGAAAACTCGTTTTTTACCTATTTTTTTCTACATATACTCACAGCGGTCTTTAAATCGTAGCTTATCATCTATCATTACACCTAAATATTTAATTACCTTCACTCGCTCAAACTCGGTTCCATCTCTGCATTTCAGTACAATATTCCCTCCTAATTATTGTCTTACACTCTTCACAATCATATATTTGGTTTTTTTCGCATTCATTTTCAGTTTGTTCCTATTCATCCATCTTTCCACTATGTTTAATGCCTCATTCATCTTTCTTTCCACCTTCGCACTACTGTATCCAGTAACATATACTAGTATATCATCAGCAAACATTTTTAATTCACAGTCTTCTGGACATATTTCGACTATATCATTTATATATATCAGGAGTACAAATTGAAAATGCGGGATTTTTTTCTATTTTTGAACGTTTATTCTGAAAAAATGGTAACAAATGAATTATTCAAAGTATTGTCCATCGCTAGCCACAACTTTTTCCCATCTTTCTGGCAATTTACGGATACCGTCGCGAAAAAATTCGGCCGGCTTGGCTGCTATCCAGTCATCGACCCATTTTTGGGCTTCTTCGTAAGAATGGAAGCGCTGGTCAGCTAGGCCATGTGTCATCGATCGGAAAAGGTGGTAATCGGAAGGAGCAATATCTGGGCTATACGGCGGGTGGGGTAAGACTTCCCATTTCAGCGTTTGTAGGTATGTTTTGACCGGCGCTGCAACATGTGGCCGAGCGTTGTCATGTTGCAAAATTACTTTGTCGTGTCTTTGCTCGTATTGTGGCCGTTTTTCTTTGAGTGCGCGGCTCAAACGCATCAATTGAGTTCGGTATAGTGCTCCTGTGATGGTTTCGTTCGATTTCAATAGCTCATAATACACCACACCCAGCTGGTCCCACCAAATACAGAGCATGAGCTTGGCGCCGTGAATATTTGGTTTGGCCGTCGATGATGATGCATGGCCGGGGTAACCATATGATTTTTTGCGCTTCGGGTTATCGTAATGGATCCACTTTTCATCACCAGTGACAATGCGATGCAAAAAACCCTTCCGTTTTTGCCGTTCGAGCAGCAGTTCGCATGCAAAAAAACGGCGCTCGACGTCTCTCGGCTTCAGCTCATACGGCACCCAATGTCCTTGCTTTTGGATCATTCCGAGGGCTTTTATACGATGGGAAATGGCTTGTTGTGTCACTCCCAATGAATCTGCGAGCTCTTGTTGAGTTTGACACGAGTCTTCATTGAGTATTGCCTCCAATTCAGCATTCTCAAACTTTTTCACTTGGCCCGGCCGCTCTTTGTCCTCAACGTCAAAATCACCACTTCTAAACCGCACAAACCATCTCTCGCACGTTGAAACCGATGGAACATGACTCGGATAAGCCTCGGAGACCAATCGATGTGCTTCAGCAGCACTTTTCTTCAAATTAAAGAAGTAAATTAAAACTTCCCGCAAATGCTGTTTTGTTGGCACGAAACTCGACATATTGAGAGCTCAAAAAAACTATGAATTTGACACTGCGACAAATTGACACATACTGAAAATTAAAGCTATAAGACGTAGCTTTGACATGAACATAGTCACAGTACTGCCTGATGCGTATAGCGTTAGTAACGCCATCTGTTATCAAACCCGCATTTTCAATTTGTACCCCTGATATATAGAACAGCAGAGGCCCTAATACGGATCCTTGTGGTACCCCGTATTTCGTTGTAATAATTTCCGAAAATTCCTCATTAAACCGTACTCTTTGCGTTCTATTGTTTCAGTACGACCTAAACCAATCTAACACTTTACCTTTGATTCCATATTGAAACATTTTTTCTGTTAATAATTCTCTATTCACTGTCTCAAATGCTCGTTTCAAGTCCATGAACATTACTCCTACTATTTTCCCTTCGCTAATGTTTAATTTCCATCCGTCTATCACGGTTTGAATCGCCGTTTCACACGAAAATTGTTTTCTAAAACACAACTGATGCTCTGTTATAACCTTATTTGATTCCAAATACTTTTCGATTTGACTCTTTACTACCAACTCTAGGACCTTCTCGTACAATGGCAACATATTAATTGGCCGAAAATCCTACGCGTTATTGGCTTTCTCTATCTTTAGTATCGGTACGATCGTGGACGTTTTCCAACTATTAGAGCAACAGCCCTCCCTTAGGGATTCGTTGATTACATCAACAAACTCCTGTTCAATTGCACTGAACGCCAACTGCAATATTTCGCTTGATATTCCTTCTTCTGTACCTTTCTTCTTCGGGAGTCCCTTAACTATTTTATCGAGTTCCTCTATTCCGATATTCTCGAAATTTTCTATGCTTCTTTCGTTTCCCACGTCACCACCCATCAAGATTCTTCTGCTACATGGCCTTCCAAATGCATCTCTCTCTCTCTCTCTCTCTCTCGCTCTCGTACATCTCTCTGTAAGTATAAGAGATCACTTACCTTTTCGGTCTTCAAATTTTTAGCTTGGTTCTGCTGCGTTCTGCCTCCGGGCTAGAAAGCTGAAATCTTGTTTCAAGACAGAAGCTTGCACAATTCAGCTTTTCAACCATTGAGCTATTAAACTCCACTAGAAAACGTTTCATGCTCTGTGTAAATGGATGAAAAGTTTGACAAGATTACTACAGCACAACGGATAATTCTCTTCACAGAGCTCGACCGAGCTTGATGGGCGACGCATGCACGATATCTTAGCACATCAGTTCTCACAACAGTCAATCTCAGATACGATCACCTACACAACTTCATCGGCCAAGTAGCAACGTCACCTCTACTCTCGCATGATACATCGCTAACACCTTCTCTGTCACTGCTCAGGATTGCACTAAGGAGCTCTATGATCCTAAGTGATTGTCTTCGTCGTATAACTTCGCGCCTACTCACTTACGTCAACGCATCCATCATAACGAGTACGTAAATGCATTGCAGTGCCTGATTGTTCTCACTATTCAGAGACCGAACTATTTCTGACATACTTAGGCCTATCTTTGTTTACTTTATGAACGTTGATTGTGTGCGAGCACTTGTACACACTGCCTTCCACATTTACACGTATAGTCGCGTTGTCGAGTCTCCCTTCGAAGAGGCACAGTACCGAGCAATATTTTATTATTTGTAATCCAGTGATCTATTGCTCCGTATGTCTAATCTTAAGTGCGATAAGTGTTACAAACACATTGTGAATAGCAGTGCCTTGTGCCCAATTTGTTTGAAATCTTTTCACCCTGGTTGCGGAAAAGCGTATCTTTCATCTAAATCAGCTAATACTTGCTGTGTTTTGCATTTATCCAATATGCCTAACTTGAAGCGATCACCACCGTCATCCCATAAACGTTTAGCTTTAACTTCAACACTATCTGCGAATAAACAACAACCATCTCATGGAGATCATCATAGTATGCTTAATACATCCGAAGATTTAATTGGTTCGCCTGTCAACGTAGCTAATGTTGCTCACCAGTGTTCACCTACGAGTCAACAACATACACTCAACATGTCAGATAGGGAACTCCTCATAGCCATGCATGGCCAACTCAGTGCTTTTATTGCTCAGCAGGCAAATGTAAACAAAGATCATACCGATAAGCTAAATTGCATCCAAAACCACACAAAATTACTTGAAGCGCATGAGTTAAGAATTTCACAACTTGAAGTAAACAATGTTCAATTATCTCAGCAGAATGCTAACCTATCATCTGAACTCGCGATGATTAGGACTAACTCCTCAGTTTCGGCGATTACACCGTCTCTCTCTGCTGAGATAACACTTTCCGGAGTGCCTCTCTCTATCGAAGATTCTAACGAGGAGATAGTTGAAAAAGTTTTTCGCGCCCTTGGAATCTCAAACCTCCTCGGTGACGTTTTAGACATTCGTTGTTTCAACAATAAGAGGAAATTTTCGACTATTGAGCAAACTAATGGTGAATCTACCTCATCAGCACTATACCAAAGAACATCGAAGTCTTTGATGCTGACTTTGAAATCTCACCAAATTAAAGATTATATAATTGACATAAAGCGAACAAAGAAGAATCTGTCCCTCAAAAATGTTTTTGGTCTAGACAGTAAAGGAGTGGTATTTATAAATGAGTTTCTTCCTGCAGCACTCTACAAGCTTCTACGCCTCACCAAAACTCGAGCTTCTGAATGCAATTATAAATATGTATGGGTTCGCTCTGGCAAAATTCATGTGCGAAAAGGAGATGGGCAAGCGCCAGTTATTATTACCGAGGAAACTGACTTACAAAAATTAGTTTGACTACCACAGTCAAATCCCGTTCTATCGCATCCTTCACCATCTTCGTCACTTTTAAAGGTTGCACAATTCAATGCAAATTCTGTTCGAGGTCACATTGAACTTATTCAATCTACCATAATTGAACATAGCTACCACATAGTTTCGATAAGCGAAACATGGCTTCATTCATATGTTGCTGATGACCTAATAAGCATCAACGAATATTTTCTAATTCGCAACGATCGAGAAGGCAAAGAAGGGGGTGGAGTTGCTTGCTACATCCATAATTCCCTTAAAGCAAAAGTATTAGCGTCTTCTCCAAATCAGTTTTCCAATGCGCCAGAATATTTGATCGTCGAAATTACCAGCTCGAATACGAAGAAGCTTCTTTTTGCTTCAGTATATAGGCGACCAAAAGGTATTATGTTTGACGACTTCATTCAAGTATTATCTAATTTTACACATGTTTATGAGAATATAATTATTGCAGGTGATCTTAATTGCGACCTGAGTAGCATTAATTATGAATCGTCATACCTGCGCAAATTAGCTCTCTCGCTCTCATTTCATATTGTTGATTCTGCACCTACTCATCACCTAACCAACTCTGATTCATGGATTGATGTTTTCATTATTGACAATGAAGAAAAAGTACATTCCTTTGTCAAATCAGAGGCCCCTTTCATAGCAGGTCATGATCTTCTTGAACTCGTTTATTCTCTCGACGTCGAGCCTCCTGAAGACCGTATTATTTCACGGCGAGCGTACCGCAATTTTAATGAAACTAGCTTTTGTGAATATTTATTTAATATATTTAATATTACTGAATTATTTGATTTTAGTACTAGATTTAGTTGGAATTCCGGTCTCATAGATAACATACCATTAGATATTAACATGATCGTTGAAACAGTATCCGAAGCGTATCTCACGTCATTAAATTATCATGCTCCATTCCGTTCATTTCGTATATGTCGGCCACCAGCACCGTGGCTCTCACTGGAACTGAAAAATCGTATGGCTCAACGTAACACCTTATACACGATTGCTAAAAGATCTTGTAATGTACTCGATATGGCGATATTTAGAGAGTACAGAGACACGCTTAAGAAGGATCTCAGACAAGCAAAAAATGATTTCCACTTTCAAAGGCTATCTAGCAACACAGATCCTAGCAGATTATGGAAAGAATTAGCAAAACTCGGCCTCGTCAAGTCATCTTTTTCATCCCCTACTCAATTTTTTAGACCGCAGGAACTCAATGCATTCTATTCTGAAATATCTAGTCAACTGCCACCGTGTTCGCATGATGAGTTTTGTAGGCTCAGTTCCAATATCCAGCCAGTTCGTCCAACGTTTAGTTTTTCCGAAATTACTTGCTCACAAGTACATCTTACTATCTCCGGCAACTCAAATTCAACATCGTATGCAGCTGGTCCTGATGGTATTTCCATGTTCTCTTTATTTAAATCGCTTACGGTATCTTGCCCTATCCTAACAGCTATGTTTAACCTCTCTCTTGTATCTTCAGAGTTTCCTCAGTACTGGAAGAAAGCTTTTCTTCGGCCCTTGTCTAAAATAAAAAAGCCTCTCTCACCATCAGATACGCGACCAATAGCTAATCTGTCTGAAGTGTCGAAAATACTGGAGCGGCTTATTCATAGACAACTGACTGATTGGATTGATAGCAATAAGATATTTGATGCACGTCAATCAGGATACCGTAGTGGGTTCAGCACTCAGTCAGCCCTTCTGCGTATTTGCGAAGATGTTAGGCGTAATATAGATAGAAGACGCATGACCATCCTAATTTTGTTTGATTTTAGTAAAGCATTTGATACAGTTCCGCATCTACAACTTCTTTTGAAACTAAAGAAAATCGGACTTTCTCATTCGGTTCTTGACTGGATTTTCTCATATCTGACAGGAAGAACTCAAGCAGTTATTGATGATCACGGAGACTGCTCTACCTGGCTACCTACGACGTCAGGAGTCCCGCAGGGTTCTGTCCTTGGACCGCTCTTGTTCTCGCTGTACATCAATGACATCGGTTCTGCATTACAAAATTCACAGCACATGATATTTGCTGATGACACCCAAATTTATCTTGATTGTTGTCCGTCACAACTCAACCAGGGCATTAGGTTGATATCTGAAGATGTCCATGCTATAGCTAACTTTGCGGTAACAAATGGTCTCAAGCTCAATATTTCTAAGTCTAAGATTCTTATACTAGGCAGTAATTCTTACACCCGCCAGCTGGATTTCTCTGAAATATTACCGATCACACTAAATGGTGTTATTCTTCCATTCGTCAACGAAGCCCGCAACCTGGGTGTCACTATGGAGTGTAACTTGTCGTGGAAATCTCAAGTACAGCATATATCACAAAAAGTGCATTTTATTATTCACAAGTTGAAATTTCATCGTAATGCTCTTTCCATGGAAGTAAGGAAGTTACTTATCACTTCTCTTATTTTCCCTCAATTAGATTATTGCTGCCTTGTCTACCACAACTTATCAGATGTACTAAATACAAAATTAGAACGCCTTGTCAACTATTGTATTCGTTTTATCTTTGACTTGCGACGGGACACTCATATCACAACTTTTAGACGTCAACTTGGCTGGATCACAGTACGATCAAGACGTCTTTACTTTCTTGGTATAGCTATGTTTAGGGTTGTCCGTCAAAGTACACCAGCCTACATACAAGAATTATTTATACGAACAACAACTCCAGTTGAACGACCCTCAAGGCAGCCTCGACCAAGCTTTGTCATCTCTTCTTACCGTACAGCGACTTACCATGAAGGGTTTTCGCTATCTGGCATTTATTTCTGGAACTCGTTACCATCCAATATTACTACGTCGCCGAGTTTAGAAGTTTTTAAGCATCGAATCTATACTTATTTATTTAACTATGTAGATACATGCTAGGGTTAAAGATGTTAGTTCAGATTGTCTTTAATTGCATATTCTTAGTTTATATTTTCATTTATATTTTATATTCTAATTATAGTATTTCTATTATATATTTTAATCTTACTTTTAGTCTTATTTACTTTTGAATGTATCATTTTGCCAAAGGCTTGCCAAGGCATAATAAACAAATCAAATCAAATCAAATCTCTCTCTCTCTCTCTCTCTCTCTCTCTCTCTCTCTCTCTCTCTCTCTCTATTGAGCTTACTATGTTATTAATACTTTCAACGTAATACACATTGAATTTGTCAACCGTCCTTCTCTCCGCCATATCGTCCAATATTTCAAATTCAATATTTTCAGCTCTTTGACTGGTACCCCTCTAATAAGTTCTTTCAAGGTTTTCCACATTTTTTTAGGGTCGTCTTATTGCAGTCTATCATATTCTAGTAAAATTTTTTTTCTTCTTACCTTATCAATTAAACGACTGCATTTCTTTCTACTTTAAACTGTTCCCAGTTATCATCCTTTCCCTCATGAATTGTTTCCCTGTAAGCATTATCCCTTTTACCTGCCGCCCTTCTTATCTCATCAGAGTACGATTTTTTACCCTCCCATACGCTTGGAATCCTAACTACCTTTTTTGGTGCTACTATGTCCAAAGTATCTTTTATACTATCGACAAGCATCTTTGCCTTTTGATTTATATCTCCATATGTCCATTGTCGCACGGAGTTTTTCAACACTGTTGTAAACTCTTTCACGTCAATTTTACTATAGTTCCTGGTATTATATCCTCTCTGTTTACTCTCTGTATTGCTCGTTCCCAATACTACTTTTACCCACGTATGGTCTGTTATTTTTGGTTCGTGTTCCACAAGCACTTGCACGCTTGTATTTACAAATACAAGATGAATAATTGTTCCACTATCCTGCGTTATTCTCGTTGGCTCGTTTACATACTGTTTCATCCCTAAGCTTAGCATTCCTAATATTAATTGTTTTTTATAGAACGAGTTTCCCTTGACATCTATGTTAAAATCTCCTATTATTAAACAATCTCATTTTATTGTTAACTCTTCTGAGACGTACGAACTATCTAGGAACGCGCGGTGCACACACTAAAGCATCGTTACCGCGCGTTACGGACACCAAGTAAGACCGGCCTATATTCAGCAACTCACGACGCTCGGTACACACACAACCAAGCGCCGCTACCAAGCGTCACTCACACAAGGTAGGCCGACACATCGGTGACCAAGTCCCGTTACTCCTTCGAAAAGCACCGGTGGAGAATTAAAAACCAACGACTAATTTCAAAATCTACCAAGGCTACCAGTGGGCTACAGGAAGATGGGCTACAGAACCGCCACCAACTATAGTTATACCGAAAGCATGGGCTAGTTGGAGGGGATTCTGGTATAAAAATACCAGAATTTCGGCACTCGGGGAACAGTTTTGTTCGCAGGTCCCGCTAACGCAGAAGTCCAGCTACCAGGAAGGAAGAACGAACGAGCCCTTGCCAGGTGCAGCCACACTGATATCTGGAGAGCCTAGCTGTAGAACCTAACACACATCTTTGACGGGAAGCAGCTGAGTCGGCGCTGCGTTCGAGGCCGACGCACCGCAGACCCAAACATAAACAAAGCGGTCTCTCTCTCTCTGGTAGCCAAGGATCAAGCAAACTTAACAGTCTACTCTCTCTGACACGAAATGCTCTTCGCAATATTTTAAATAACGAAGATATAAGATCTTCATATTAAAGACCAGGGAATTATGGTAGCGTAGGCAATTCAATAGGGATATAAATCAAATATAGATTAAAGGAAAGATATAAAAAGGCGATAAATGCACAGGGTACGGCCCTGATATACCGAGTAGCTGCGCATGCACTCAGAGTGCATACCACTGACGCCGGATCGTAGCGGCGGTCAGGTGGACGCGTAAGTCGACATTAAAAAAATATATCCGCAGGAAACTCCACTCCCACGAATAGGCCTGTAGCGAGTATTAGACGACTCAGTGGTAGACTCAAGGTTTGTCCAGATTCCATGAGCGGCGGCTGGCCAGTTACCGACGGTACGCAGGCTAAATTTTTACCTAGGGAACGCAACAAATAGTTAAAAGTTCTAGAACGACGCGTATTTCTCCTTTATAAATTCAATATTAGTTTACAAATATCTTTGCATTAAGGATTACAGAATTATCACGTTATCTCTCACTTATAGCACATATTAATTCTGAAACATATTCTTTAAATTCACCCGCGGACACGATTATAAATGCACTCAATTGCCCGGGAATAATTGATTATAAGGCGCGTGGTAGCCATAATACCAAGAGAAAAGGGTTAGATAATTGAATTTTCTATTAATTTTTTTTATCTATCACAGAATTCTACTTGTTTTTCTTTGAATAAACCCTACTTTTACCTACTACAAAAGCCTAAAATTACTTTCCTTCCTGCTCGAGTCCGAAGAAGCCCTTCAAGGGTAATGTTGACGCTTAATACCGTTACACTTCAGTGATATTCTATATGAATCTTATAAACTCCGTATCTGACGCCATCGGTGAATGGTACACCACTATTATAACTCCTTTATATATCTTATCATTGACCTCTATTGCTACACTCTAGCAGTTCGACTCAATTTTATTCTTCCTTACTAATCCATATTTAATACCATCTCTTACGTATACTATGGCCCCTCCTGTGTTTCTATTTTCTGCATCGCACCTAATTGCACTATAACCCGGCATATATATGTAGAGTTTGAGGATTGTGAGGCGAATCAATGACACACGAGTCCGATTAGTATGAGAAATGAAACAATAGAATAGGAACTTTATTGAAATACAAAATAACGAAATAAGAAAAGAAAAGAACGCATGTCTCTCCTTCACCGTGGCTCGGCATCGACTATTCCTCCCGCTTCTCCCCACTATCGGGCGACCAACCAGTCGTGTCTTTACTGGGCCAGGGGCCCCGTCCCACATATACTTCACTGTCCCCGATTTAAGCAGTCACCCTCGTCTTCGATAGCGCTATGATTGCAGATTTCAATCTGTCAACCACCTGGTGTTGTATCTCATCGTTATGTGCTAAAAGACTTTGCGTATTCGTGTACCATATCGTCTCTTCCTTCTGTGGTTGCTACTGTATCCAACCCGTTCTCTTCTTTTCCTCTTGCAACGCTCTTTTGTATGTTGGACATTCCCGGTCGAGTGCACGATGTTCTACATTTAGCTTCAGATTGTACGTTTGGTTTTTAAACGTACAGTTTACACACTTACTCTTATTAATTGTACACTTTCTTGCGTTGTGTTTTCCTGCACATTTGTAGCAGGTTTCTTCTGTTGTACAATTCTTCGCTCTATGATAATAGCCCCAGCATTTGAAGCATCGCTTTACGTTGACATGATTGAAAACCGGATATTTTCTCCATCCCACGCTAAGCTTGCTTTTTTTCAGTAGCTCCTCGTGACTTACTTTATCTACTTCTAGTATTATTGATCCATGGTCGATTTCTCTTCTGTTTCGCTCCTGTTCACCTTCCCTTCATTAATCTTTTCACGATCTTCATCTCCCTTTCTTCGGTTTCCTCTATCCCCTTCTGCTTTTTAATTATGTCAACTAGTTCTTCATCGGTCAATTTAAATTCATCTTCTTCCACATTTATTATTTTTATTTTACTTTCGGTTTTTAAACGTACAGTTTACACAATTACTCTTATTTATTGTACACTCTCTGGCGTTGTGTTTTCCTGCACTTTTGTAGCAGGTTTCTTCTCTTGTACAATTCTTCGCTATATGATAATAGCCCCAGCATTTGAAGTATCGCTTTACGTTGACGTGATTGAAAACCGGATATTTTTTCCATCCCACGCTGAGCTTGCCTTTTCTCAGTAGCTCCTCGTGACTTACTTTATCTACTTCTAGTATTATTGATCCATGGTCGATTTCTCGTCTGTTTCGCTCCTGTTCCCTTCCCTTCATTAATCTTTTCACGATCTTCATCTCCCTTCCTTCGGTTTCCTCTATCCCCATACTGCTTTTTAATTGTGTCAACTAGTTCTTCATCGGTCAATTTAAATTCATCTTCTTCAACATTTACTATTCTTATTTTCGGATTCATCTGCGTTCACTCAGTAACTTTAAAACCCTCACCCATTCTATCCTGCACTGCAGCCTTCAGTATTTCACTTTCTTCTCCCGATCCATAACCCAGGATTCTCACCGCCATATTCTTTATACCCACCTTCTCTTTTATCGCTCTTTTAGTTTTTTCGCTTTCCTGTTGCACTTTTGGTTTGATGATGATCACCTTTTCCTTTTTTCTTCTTTCACTACATCGCTGTAGGTTACCCTTGCGGTGCTCGAAACTTCTCCCTGTATCATTATTTTCAGTTCCTCTATCTGTTGTTTCACACCTCCCATTTCTGCACCAATTATCTCTTGGATCATCTTCTTTATTTTATTCTGCAAGCGATTTCGTCCTTCATTGCTTTCACTGTTTTTATCAGCCACTCTATTTTTGCATCAACCGTTATCGATGAACTCATACCTCTGGTTCCTCCCATCGCTCCAGCCGATATCAATCGATCTCTGCTACCACCTGTTGTCGGTGTCACTGTCTTCAGAAGTTCATCTTCTACATTGAATGTATCAAATGGACCCTTGCACTGCCTCGTACTAGCTCACGATTCTTATCCATTATTTCATGCTTATTCACACACCCTGGGTGTGAAAAAGTTTCGGACAAAATTTGTATTATATAATAATATATCGAACCGTAAAATTGTATTAAAATTATAAAGGTACGGGAAACCAACTGAAGAAAAAATTTTTTAGAAAATTTTTCCTTTTAAGGGGGGAGGGATGTTGTGTCGCAGAATATTCCACTTCACGTATTCTCAGGAATATTCCTTAGCAGACATAGCTAGATATGAAATTCTAAAAGATAGCTGTCATACAAGACAGGATGCGAGGTAGATGCCGACGCAGCATGAGGCGACTCGCTAGGCGATCTACGATTGGCTAAAGCTAAAGCTGTCAACTAAGGGATTTTAGCAAACGCAGTTGCTAACTGCTTCACTAAAATCAGAATTAAATTAGACTCAACAGAGAACGGTTGGTTCCTCGTAAAATGCTCGAAACTACGAATTATTGTACATTCCTGTATTGACTTTTAGAAAGACAACGAAAAGTTGCCGTTGCCTATAATAAATACTTCCAATTATATAAATTTGCGTTTTCATCGATAACTTGAGATCCATCTCCTTATCGGCAAACGATCCCAAAAAATAATAACTTTTTTATATTATACCGAATACCGAATAATCCAATTACCCGGTACCGGCATAACAAGGCGTTCCAATTTTGTATTTAGTACATCCGATAAGTTGTGGTAGACTAGGCAGCAGTAATCTAGTTGAGGGAAAATAAGCGAAGTGATAAGTAACTTCCTTACTTTCATGGAAAGAGCATTGCGATGAAATTTCAACTTGTGAATAATAAAATGCACTTTTTGTGATATATGCTGTACATGAGATTTCCACAACAAATTACACTCCATAGTGACACCCGAACTGCGGGCTTCATTAACGAATGGAAGAATAACTCCATTTAATGAGATCGGTAATATTTCAGAGAAATCCAGCTGACGGGTGTAAGAATTACTACCTAGTATAAGAACCTTATACTTAGAAATATTAAGCTTAAGACCATTTTTGACTGCAAAGTTAGCTATAGCATGTATATTGTACATATGGTTGTCGGCTACCGATGCGGAAACTAACGTCGGTAAATGCGTTACTGACAGTCGGTAAAGTAGATTGAATGTCGGCAGCCTGTCCAGTAGAAAATTAATTACCGATGCGTCAGCTGCGGTTGGTAATCGTGTTACCGGCAGTCGGTAAAGTAGATTGAATGTTGGAAGCTTGTCCAGCAGAAAATGTATCGGCGATCGGTAAAGCGGATCGGTTGCCAACCGTCGGTATGTAGCCGACCATCGCTACAGCAAATTTGGGACTTACGGAAGATAAGTAGACTGGGTCTCACGGTAAATAATATTGTGTACCCCAGCCATCCACCGGTTAAATATATTGTCAATAAGTATTTACTAAAATGAAAGAACTTCTCGGTAACAGGGTATTCCAGTTGAAAAGTTTAGATTTTTAATGCTTCGTGAAATCTGCAAAAGTTAGGCTATGTATGGCAACATATATTTTGTGTTTCCTATAACGGTCATGTTGAGTAAAGTAATGTATATGAAAACACGCTAAGTATAATTACCAATAAGTCTATATTTCAAAAGAGAATTATACAATTTTATTCACATTTCACAAAAGGAATCAACCGGAGAAGCCGGTCGTGTGGTATAAGAGACAGTAATCGGCGGCAAATGTGTAACAGTGATGATCAATTAATCAATCAACGTATCACGGTGTATCTTAGCCGTATATAATTATAGCAATATTTTATGGGCAAGATTTTAAATTCTATTGCACTTATAACTTTGTTAAAACTGTGCTAAATTATTGCCAAAGTGAATTCCATGTCGAAATAAAAAATAAGCATGAATGTATCAATATATACGAGTAATCGATTAACAAAAATTATTTTTCCGATTTATAATATGGAATTATGAATAATGCTTAACTTATTAATGCGAGTTCTTAAATTTGTAAAATTATTGTCTTCTTTTATGCAAATCATTTCCATTAGAAGAAGTTTGTTTAAAAAGGATTCAAAAGGAAATATTCAAGAAATATCAAAAGCATGTTTAGCCGCATTAATTTGACTGCCTAAGGTGGTGCGACCTTGTTACAGGTGATTTCTCTATTTCTATACTCTCGAATGCATGCCTTTTAATCCATTCAATATCAGTTGCAGAACGATATTTTCATGGTAACAAATAAACTAATTTGGATTTTAACAACGAGGGAATTTTATCCTTCGTTGAGACGCTAATCAAGTTAATGTTATGTTTGTGATTTGTGACTAGATTAAATTCAAATTATTTGAAAAGCCTTACTGAAGGATAGTATGTATATCATATGTATGATAAATTCTGAATTTATGCGACAATTCCCGACCACTTGTTAAGATGGAAATTTTGGTAAATCGCAACTCGGGGTGTGAGTCAGCGTTACCGAGATTCCTGCGTTATCGATCTTTTTTGGTCGAAAGATCTCAAACAATCGAATCCCTAATTTCATAACTATCATATGTATGAACAATTAATAATCCATCCTGTGTCAATTAAATAAATTTCTTCTCGAGTGCCGGGAACAGTCGTGATAGTCTGTCTTCGTGTCATTAATGAATTTCAAGTCTTTACTTCAGAACTGTGAATGTGAAAGTTTTAATGCTCTGTCTACGAGCATGTATATAATGCCTATATTTTATGACTGAAGAAAAAGTGAATAAATCTACCAGGCCAGTTTACGACACCAATTTGTGATAATGATCTCATTTTTCCTAATTAATAACAAATCCATGAATGGTATTTTATTATCTTTTTCTTTCTTTTATTATCTTTCTCTTTCTCAATAGTAAATTGGAGTTTGGGATGCTGAATGTTGAAAATTGTTGAAGTTCATCGAATTTGATTTGAGAGAGCAAATCACGTAGACCACGTGCCTTGTGAATAAAACTGGAGTGTAATAAAGTTCTGACAAGCAACATTCTTCTCAAGCAGCCATAACTACTATGTGATATAATATTGGAGCTAATGGAAAGCCCATAGGAAGCCCCGAAATTTGTTTGTAAATTTTATTATCAAAGTGAAATAAGTAAAAGACATAATTATCTCAGTGTCTTTTTTAATTCCACGATAACGGTGCCCTCTCCACACAAATACCTTCTTTTTGAGACGGTTTAAAACTAATCGTAAAGATACTTAGACATACAAACTATCTGAGAACGCGCGGTGCACACACTAAGGCATCGCTACCGCGCGTTACGTACACAGGGTAAGACCGGCCTCTACTCAACAGCTCACGACGCTCGGTACGCACACAACAAAGCACCGCTACCGAGCGTTGCGCACACAAGCTAGGCCGGCATAACGGTGACCAAGTCCCGTTATTCCACCTGAAAAATACGAATAACGAAATATTAAAAACCAACGACGATATTTAAAAATGAAGTACCAGTGGGCTACAGGACATGGGCTACAGGACCGCCACCAACTACAGTTATACCGAAAGCATGGGCCAACTGGAGGGGACTCTGGTATAAAAAGGCCAGAATTTCGCCACTCGAGGAACAGTTCTGTTCACAGGTCCCGCCAACGCAGAGTCCAGCTACCAGGAAGGAAGAACGAACGAGCCCTCGGTAGGTGCAGCCGCACTAACATCTGGAGAGCCTAGCTGTGATACCTGACGTACATTTGACGGGAAGCAGCTGAGTTGGTGCTGCGCCCGAGACCGAAGCCCCGCAGCCTCAAACAACAAGAAAGCGGCCTATCTCAGTCTCTTTTTCTCTCACTTGGTAGCAAAGGATCGAACGAACAGCGGTCTCCTCTCTCTAACATAAAATACTTTTCGCAATATTTAAAATAACGACGACACAATATCTCCATATAGAAGACCACTAGATTAGGATAGCGTCGTCAGTTAGAAAGATAATTCAGGGAAAATATACGGGGCGCTAAGTTAACCGGGTACGATCCTGATAAAGCTGCGCATGCACTCAGAGTGCATCCCACCGACGCCAGATCGTAGCGGCGGTCGGGTGGACGCGTAGGTTGACCCCTAAAAAATATATCCTCTCCCACCAACTGGCCGGTAGAGTTGGAAAGTAGACCACTCAGCAGTAGATTCAAGCGACGGCCGGTTAATTACCGACGGTCCACATGCTAAACTTGTTATCCAGGGAACGTAACGGAGAGATAAAATTTATAGAACGACGCGTATTTTTCCTTTATCAACTCGATATTAGTCTCAAAAAAAATCTGGCATTAGGATTACAAAATTATCAATGTTTTCTCTCACATGTTAATATTCTTTAAAAATTACCCGCGGACACGATTATAGATGCACTCGAGTGCCCGGGAATAATAAATTGTAAGGCACGAGGTAGCCATAATACCGAGAGAAAAGGGTGAAATAATTGAATTTTCTCTTGTATCATCTAACTAAATTTTGTGTGACTTTGAATAAACCCTACTTCTACCTATTACAAAAGCCTAAAATTACTTTCCTTCCTGCTCGAGTCCGAACAAGCCCATTAAGGGCAATGTTAACGATTAATACCGTTACAATACATTTGTTCAAAGAGAGGTCACATCTAATGAAACCAAAATGTATTAAGCAGGTAAAATGATTTGCGTAACCAATGATTTCAGAGAAGAACTGTCATTAACATTATGAATCGACTCTTAATACGCTTCGTCAATATTTTATGAATAAAATCAATTGATTTTGTGTGTGGGACAATTGATAGACTAAGCTATTGGCTTCGTTGGGATGTTCAGTTTGTATATTTTTGCTAAAGTGTATATTCTAGCTAAATTTATATTATCAGGTTTTAAGTAAAGATAGTTAGTTTCATTAATGAATTTTGCTCGATTTCAGATATCTAGACATCTAGTAACTGATTTGTATGTGCAATTTTTGTTGTATCAGTTACCATAAACTTGTAAAAAAATTTCATCATTTAAGAGTGCAAGGGATTTTTGTATGTATTCAATAGACTTTAGAACAATAGTGCTATTCACTTTGTCATCTCTGGTGATTTTTATATCATGGTGTAAAGATAAAGATATCTTAGTATCAAGTATGACTTTATTAGTGTCTATTTTGTGTTAGTGCAATGTAATTTATTTCAAATATTAGTTAGCAAGCGTCTCGCATAACTTAACTTATCTTTCTGAATCAAATCTGACTATGATTCAAATTCAGAAATAACTTTATGAATGGCACCTTCGGCTTTCTTTGTGAGTAAGTATTACAAAATTTAGTTTCGTCCGATAGAAAATACTGGATAGATTGATCAACCAGCATTTTGTAAGACTTTTGTTAGAGTTGTAAGTTCCGAGTCTGTTCAAATAGTCTTAAGATGGATGATGGAATAATTATTTGTTGTATTGTTAGTGCTGCGATCAGTTGACTTTGAATTCGAATTGAATTAACTTTGGGGTTTATTTGACTTTTCTCCGGCAACGCCGTAAAATATTCATCTAATTAGATGAGTATGTATGAGTGTATATGTATGAGATGTAAATTTACAACGAAAGCGGTCACTGCGTTTACAAACGATTAACTACACTGGCATACAAATAAACATGGATTTCTTTAGAAGTCTGTATAGAAGATTTGGATCTACGCATCTACAATAATTTCGAAATTTGTAAGAGAACTAATGAAAAGGAACTACGTCTTCAAGAACAACTCGAATTTCTCCTCTGCTCTCGTTAGGAAGGTCTAGTCCAAAAACATTTAAATTCTACTGTACTTTACTACTTAGAGATTTTTAATAGAAAAAATCGACCGAGATTTTAAAAAATACTACACCTAATACATACAATTATGCTAAATGTAAAACTTCAACGATTACGTTGTGCCAAAAACTTTCATACGCATAACTTTATTTTTGGTAGTAGAGATTATTTGCTCTCTCTTGTTTTCACAGAGATTTAATTTACTCGACAAATCGGAATAATTACCATGATATACAATATAACGTATCACGACGCTGACGGTAACGATATCCCCCCGGGGAATATTTCTTCAAAACGTCGGAAAACAAAAGTAATAAGAGTATTTGAAAAGTGTATAAAGATTTAGAACAAGTTGTACAACGAGCGGTGAAAGATGACTTTCGAAAAAGTGTATTATGATCCTTCGCTTCTAGCTTGATACGCGGGTGCGCGGCGTTGAATCAGTAGCAAAAATAAAGCAGACTCCGTGTATGACTGACTGACTCAGCAGGATAGTTATACCATTCATAGACCCGTGCACCGCGTCTTTCCACGACTGTATTACAACGTTACAAATATTGACGATGTCTGGGAGGTCGATCTCGTGGATCTACGTTCTTTGAGAAGCTATAACGACGACGTCTCCTACCTGTTTATGGTAATTGACGTTCTCAGCAAATACGCCTGGATCGAACCCTTGCAGAACAAAACTGTGCGCGAGGTTGTCCAAGACATTTAAACGTATTCTCGAGCGTAACGATGGTCGTACACCTGTTTCACTACAAACCGACCGTGGAAAAGAATTCCTCGGTGGTCAACTCCAAAAATTTCTCAAAGATGAAAATAATACAATTTCGCGTTGCTCGTAATCCGAGTGTAAAACCCTCGATTGTCGAGCGTTTTAATCGCACTCTCAAGGAGCGGATTTGGCGTTACTTCACACATCGTAATACTCATCGTTACATCGATATACTACAACAAATGGTTTATGCGTACAATCATGCTATACACTAATTTGACAATTAGTGCCGTAAAGCGACGTGAAAAGAAACGTTTCACAACGTATAAATACAAACCCGGAGATTATGTTCGAATCAGTAGAACTAAAGACACCTTCGAAAAAGGTTACGAGAAAAATTGGAGTGAAGAAATTTTCCGTATCAAAAAAGTTTTACATAGGCAGGGCTTGTATGTATATGTGTTGTGTGATCTCGAAGACGAACCTATCGATGGTTTCTTTTACCCCAAAGAATTGACGAGTATTCATGAGAAGCGTGTGGAGAAGAATAAAGAATTCAGTATTGATCAAGTTTTACGGACAAAAGAACTCGGTGAGAAAAAACAAATTTTCGTGAGTTGGGATGGGATATCCGGCAAAATTTAACTCGTGGACACCAGCATCAAACGTTCACGTTCTCGAATATACGAAATTTTGTGGATACCGCGAGCAAAGAACCTCTTTCACTCCGTGCTACCTGCTCGGATGCACTAGAAACTGCTATGTGATCTGTGCCGTAAATGTACAGAGTCTATGGTTTGAGACTCGTGCATTCATGAGTACCCTGATGACGGGGCTTTCACCGGTACCTGGGTATCGGATGAGGTGCGGAAAGCAATAGATATAGGCTATAAAATCTTTAAAATTTCGATGATTTAGGCGTACAAAACAACAATACACAATCCTGATACACACGAGGGTGGACTGTTTGCCGCTTATGTAAATACATTTTTGAAGATTAAACAGGAGGCAAGCAGTTGGCCCGAGTACTGTATCGACGAAGCGTCTCGTGAGGAATATATAAATTATTATGAGCGCGTGGAAGGTATCCGGCTGATCGCTAGCAACATTACGCGTAATCAGGGCTTACACTTAGTTGCTAAGCTTTGCTTAAATTCGTTCTGGGGTAAATACGGTCAGTGGGATAACGTAACGCACACGGAAATGATTTAAACTCGTGAGAAGCTATTGTTGTATTTGTACGACAATGACAAAGAAATTCAATGCCTGCTACCGGTTAACGATGATTTGTTATATTTGAACTGGGTATCTCGCGATGAGGCTATTGTTCCTAGCCCCTTAACTAGTTATTTACTCGATAGGCAATCTCCTCGGTGACATGACCAACGATTTGGTATCGGTGGCTCCGAACGCTTATATCAACTCGTTCGTCTCCTGAAGTCCGAAATTTTATAGTTATACGGCTACGAGTACCGCGGATCCCAAAACCGTGGTGGACACTGTTTGCAAAGTGAAGGGGATAAGTTTGAATTATAAAAACTCACAAACAATTAATTTTAACTCAATAAGTCAACTTATAAAATCAGAAATGCCGTGGTTTTGTAATACATCGCTTAATTAAAAATTCAAATCAATTCAAAGAACACCCCTCCACAATGTCATCACCCGTACTGAGACGTACGAACTATCTAAGAACGCGCGGTGCACACACTAAAGCATCGTTACCGCGCGTTACGGACACCAAGTAAGACCGGCCTATATTCAGCAACTCACGACGCTTGGTATACACACAACCAAGCGCCGCTACCGAGCGTCACTCACGCAAGCTAGGCCGACACATCGATGATCGAGTCCCGTTATTCCATCCGAAAAATACAAATAACGAAGAATTGAAGACCAACGACGATTTTTAAAAAGTACCAAGGCTACCAGTATGCTACAGGACCACCACCAACTAGAGTTATACCGAAAGCATGGGCCATCTGGAGGGGATTCTGGTATAAAAAACAGAATTTCGGCATTCGGGGAACCGTTTTGTTCGCAGGTCCCACCAACGAAGAAGTCCAGGAAGGAAGAGCAGCCAACCCTCGCTAGGTGCAGTCGCACTGGTACCAAGAGAGCCCAGCTGTGGTACCTGACATACCATACATCTTTGACGGGAAGCAGCTGAGCCGGTGCTGCGTTCGAGGCCAACGCACCGCTGACCCAAACAACAACAGAGCGGTCTATCTCTGTCTCTCTTTCTCTCACTCTGGCAGCCGAGGACAGCCAAATACACAGACTAGGCTCTCAAGAACTAAAGATAATAATCGCGACTCATTAAAATACAGGATGTAACGATCAGTATGGCAAAGGCCTATAAATAATATTAGCGCAGGAAATTCAGTAGTGATATAAACGTAGATTAAAAGAAAAATATAAAAAGGCGATAAATACACAGGGTACGGCCCTGGGATATCAAATCGCTGCGCATGCACCCCGAATGCATCCCACTGACGCCCGATCATAGCGGCGGTCAGGTGGACGCGTGAGTCGACCTTTAAAAAGTACCAGCCTCCCACCAACGGGCCTGTAGCATTAGAAATTGAACAACTCAGCAGTAAAATCAAGCAACGGCCGGTTAGTTACTGACGGTGCGCATGCTAAGCCTTTTACCTAGAGAACGCGACGAATAGATGAAAATTATCAAGCAGCGTTGATCTTTCTGTCGTAAATTCAATTCTAAAGAATAGCTTCACACTAGGAACATATTATGTATCAACTTCTCTTTTCGAGCCATTGTGCATATTGTTGAATGTTACATCTCTATTCTCATAAATTCTTTAAATATACCCACGGACACGATTATAATTGCACTTGAGTGCCCGGGAATAATTGAATGTAAGGCGCGAGGTAGCTAAAGTACCGAGAGAAAAGGGTTAGATAATTGAATCTTCTATTTATTTTTCTGATGTATCACACAATTTTTATCTGTTTCTTTGAATAAACTCTACTTTTACCTACTACAAAAGCCTAAAATTACTTTCCTTCCTGCTCGAGTCCGAACAAGTCCGTTTAGGGTAATGTTAACGCTTAATACCGTTACAGTACAAGGTACAAAACTTGTCGTGTCGTATGCCGTAAACGTCTCCATATTACACACAGATTATCACTACCCTTTGGATTTAAAGATAGCGATGCTGATGATGGCTAGAAACAACTATGTAATATAAACTTTGTAAATATGTGAATAGCGCACGCGCGCGCTTACGCGCTTGCGTGTGTGTGCGTGTGTGCGTGTGTGGTCGTTTCCGTATATAGTTTGTAAATAATTTTGCACAAGTGTTTTTTGTACTTGTTACTTTGTATATAT
>OZ012705.1:38570655-38597696 GCA_963942595.1 Cylloceria caligata
CTCACTGGAACTGAAAAATCGTATGGCTCAACGTAACACCTTATACACGATTGCTAAAAGATCTTGTAATGTACTCGATATGGCGATATTTAGAGAGTACAGAGACACGCTTAAGAAGGATCTCAGACAAGCAAAAAATGATTTCCACTTTCAAAGGCTATCTAGCAACACAGATCCTAGCAGATTATGGAAAGAATTAGCAAAACTCGGCCTCGTCAAGTCATCTTTTTCATCCCCTACTCAATTTTTTAGACCGCAGGAACTCAATGCATTCTATTCTGAAATATCTAGTCAACTGCCACCGTGTTCGCATGATGAGTTTTGTAGGCTCAGTTCCAATATCCAGCCAGTTCGTCCAACGTTTAGTTTTTCCGAAATTACTTGCTCACAAGTACATCTTACTATCTCCGGCAACTCAAATTCAACATCGTATGCAGCTGGTCCTGATGGTATTTCCATGTTCTCTTTATTTAAATCGCTTACGGTATCTTGCCCTATCCTAACAGCTATGTTTAACCTCTCTCTTGTATCTTCAGAGTTTCCTCAGTACTGGAAGAAAGCTTTTCTTCGGCCCTTGTCTAAAATAAAAAAGCCTCTCTCACCATCAGATACGCGACCAATAGCTAATCTGTCTGAAGTGTCGAAAATACTGGAGCGGCTTATTCATAGACAACTGACTGATTGGATTGATAGCAATAAGATATTTGATGCACGTCAATCAGGATACCGTAGTGGGTTCAGCACTCAGTCAGCCCTTCTGCGTATTTGCGAAGATGTTAGGCGTAATATAGATAGAAGACGCATGACCATCCTAATTTTGTTTGATTTTAGTAAAGCATTTGATACAGTTCCGCATCTACAAC
Source organism: Cylloceria caligata (assembly GCA_963942595.1). Lineage (NCBI taxonomy): Eukaryota > Metazoa > Arthropoda > Insecta > Hymenoptera > Ichneumonidae > Cylloceria > Cylloceria caligata. The sequence continues at coordinate 38,571,519 of OZ012705.1, forward strand.
TTCTTTTGAAACTAAAGAAAATCGGACTTTCTCATTCGGTTCTTGACTGGATTTTATCATATCTGACAGGAAGAACTCAAGCAGTTATTGATGATCACGGAGACTGCTCTACCTGGCTACCTACGACGTCAGGAGTCCCGCAGGGTTCTGTCTTTGGACCGCTCTTGTTCTCGCTGTACATCAATGACATCGGTCCTGCATTACAAAATTCACAGCACATGATATTTGCTGATGACACCCAAATTTATCTTGATTGTTGTCCGTCACAACTCAACCAGGGCATTAGGTTGATATCTGAAGATGTCCATGCTATAGCTAACTTTGCGGTAACAAATGGTCTCAAACTCAATATTTCTAAGTCTAAGATTCTTATACTAGGCAGTAATTCTTACACTCGCCAGCTGGATTTCTCTGAAATATTACCGATCACACTAAATGGTGTTATTCTTCCATTCGTCAACGAAGCCCGCAATCTGGGTGTCACTATGGAGTGTAACTTGTCGTGGAAATCTCAAGTACAGCATATATCACAAAAAGTGCATTTTATTATTCACAAGTTGAAATTTCATCGTAATGCTCTTTCCATGGAAGTAAGGAAGTTACTTATCACTTCTCTTATTTTCCCTCAATTAGATTATTGCTGCCTTGTCTACCACAACTTATCAGATGTACTAAATACAAAATTAGAACGCCTCGTCAACTATTGTATTCGTTTTATCTTTGACTTGCGACGAGACACTCATATCACAACTTTTAGACGTCAACTTGGCTGGATCACAGTACGATCAAGACGTCTTTACTTTCTTGGTATAGCTATGTTTAGGGTTGTCCGTCAAAGTACACCAGCCTACATACATGAATTATTTATACGAACAACAACTCCAGTTGAACGACCCTCAAGGCAGCCTCGACCAAGCTTTGTCATCCCTTCTCACCGTACAGCGACTTACCATGAAGGGTTTTCGCTATCTGGCATTTATTTCTGGAACTCGTTACCATCCAATATTACTACGTCGCCGAGTTTAGAAGTTTTGAAGCATCGAATCTATACTTATTTATTTAACTATGTAGATACATGCTAGGGTTAAAGATGTTAGTTTAGATTGTCTTTAATTGCATATTCTTAGTTTATATTTTCATTTATATTTTATATTCTAATTATAGTATTTTTATTATATATTTTAATCTTACTTTTAGTCTTATTTACTTTTGAATGTATCATTTTGCCAAAGGCTTGCCAAGGCATAATAAACAAATCAATCAATCAATCAATCTCTCTCTCTCTCTCTCTCTCTCTCTCTCTCTCTCTCTCTCTCTCTCTCTCTCTCTCTCTCTGTGTGTGTGTGTGTGTGTGTGTGTGTGTGTGTGTGTGTGTGTGTGTGTGTGTGTGTGTGTGTGTGTGTGTGTGTGTGTGTGTGTGTGTGTGTGTGTGTGTGTGTGTGTGTGTGTGTGTGTGTGTGTGTGTGTGTGTGTTTGTGTGTGTGTGCGTTTATGTATACAGTTTTGTTAATTATTTTTATTCTCTATGAATATTCAAAATATGCGGATTTATTTAGATAATTTTGTAAAATAATAATAAAAACACGTAAATACAAACGTGAATAGAACGATTTGGAATTACTATGAATAAATTCGAAGCCTTGTATTTTCTTACTTGATATTATTCGAAAGTTCCCCTACCATGTCACACGCATTTTTATATTCAGCTATGACAGGTATCAAAGAGACGTCAGACCTCTTTCCAACCATAATGAATTGCCGGTATATTTGTGATCGACTGCTACAAGGATCCTTGGAATCTCACCAAAGTGGTGTACTATTACATAACAACGAATCGGGTATGAAAACACGTTTTAACAGTTCACTACCATTTCGCCGTAACTGCAGTATCTTATAAGAAAATGTCAAAAGAAAACAGCTTTTTATGGAGCTTAAAAAAAAACGACCGTTTTCATTTACCGTTGTTATAAATAGTAGTTTCAAGTAATCAATTTTTTTAATCAACAAAGATTTTTATAAACGTATTGAGGGGGCTCGGTTATCGACGGTGGGCATGTTTAACCGGTTGATGGGGTACACAATATTATTTACCGTAAGACCTAATCAACTTATCTACCTTAAGTCCCAAATTTGCTGTAGCGATAGTCGGCTACATACCGCCGGTTGACAACCGATCCGATTTACCGACCGCCGATACATTTTCTGCTCGACCGGCTGCCAACATTTAATCTTCTTTACCGCCTGTCGGTAACACGATTACCAACCGTAGATAGCGCATCGGTCATTGATTTTCTGCTAGACCGGCTGCCGACATTCAATCTTCTTTACCGACTGTCGGTAACGTGATTATCAACAGTAGAGGGCGCATCGGTAATTACATTTCTGCTGGACCGGCTGCCAACATCCGATCTACTTTACCGAAAATCGGTAACACGATTACCGACAGTAGATGTCGCACCGGTAATTTTCTGTTTGATCGACTGCCAACATCCGATCTACTTTACCAATTGTTGGTCACACGTTTACCGACATAAGATAGCGCATCGGCAATTAAGTACGGGTCAAAATCCGGCAGATGGCGCTGCGACGCTACACCAATCTGAACACTGCGATAGGTGGACTGGGGGTAGGGATTTGTGGGGGGTGATAGGGGTTTTGGGGGACCAATCAGGAACGGGGGTGGAGTAGTGGGAGTAGACACGCCCCCTGGAACAACCAATGAGGAAGCAGCCGGGGGAGGCGGTAGTGGTGGGGATCGGGCGTGGTTAGACTAGACACGCCCTGATGCCAGCCGGCCACGCCCTGTCTTCTATAAAGGGCACCTTCTACTGCTGGCAGAGAGTGGTAGGCAACTCATCGTGACATTCGGCCCCAACTTTTTGAAACCCGAAGTTTAGAATGATCTTATACCAGGCGCCTTGAACGTCGCTCGTTTCCAGAATTGTATGACCCTCGATCAGGTTGTCCTTGGTCCAGAACGCCAGACACTCATTATGAAGTTATCGTTTGTGCACGCAAATGAAATAAGACAAACTTGTTTACCCTTTTATATCATGGCTGTGACAGAGATGATTCATCGACTTCCACTTAAAGATTTTTTAAATGATTTTTGATCCCTAGTATCGCTCTTCAAATGAAGAACAGAGGAAGCGTTAAATATTTATCTGATATTGCTGAGCGCTTTGGGATTTTCGACTTCGCAAAATTAACGTTCGAATGGCATTCATTACCCTCCTTTTTTACTGAAAAACCAAAAAAGAGATTTCTCACTCTCCATGTAGATTCATTTTGGAAAGAGATTATGGAAATTAAAAATGTGTTGGAGAAATAAATGTTTCTGACTTTAAAAATATTAGCGCAAGTAGTATTGTCGCTTCCCCATTCGAACGCAGAGGCTAAAGGTATTTTTTCTATCGTCACCGGTGTCAAGACAAAAAACGTAATAAAATAGGCCGCAAGTGCCTGAACGCTATTTGTCGACTCAGATCGGCTTTTCAAAGTGCAAACCTTACTTGTAATACTTTTAAAGTATTACAAGTACTCAGCAAGTGCATGTCCCATCGATGCAAATAAGTAGTAATCGGACGGGGCCAAGTCTAGCGAGTAAGCCGCATGCGAAAGTATTTCCCAACTAAACGCCTCAATCGTTTCCTTGACCAGTTTTGCTGTGTGTGATGGTGCATTATCGTGAAGCAAAACCACTTTGTGTTGCTTTTTTTGATATTCTGGTCGTTTTTCACGCAAAGCTTGATTCAAATCGATCATTTGTTGTCGGTAGCGTTCAGTATTAACGGTTTTGCCAGGTTTTAGCAGCTCATAATAGATCACACCCTTCTGATCCCACCAAACACAGATCACTGTCTTCCATCCATAGCGATTTGGCCTTGCAGTCGACGTCGATGATTCGCCTGCAGTTACCCATGATCCTTTACGCTTAGGATTCTCAAAATATATCCACTTTTCATCGCCAGTCACAATTCGATGGAGAAATTACTTTCTTTTGTACCTTGCGAGCAGCATTTCGCAAGTGGTTTTTCGGTTTTCCTGATGTCTTTCATTCAGTTCATGTGGAACCCATTTTCCCATCTTCTGGATCTTTCCCGAGGCTTTCAAACGTATGGAGACGGCTTCTTGTGTCACGTTCAATTGATCCGCATCGTTGTTGCATTTGAGCGTCATCCTTATCCATTAATGCTTGCAATTCGCTGTCTGCAAACTTTTTCGGTGGTCTTCCACGTTCTCACGTCAAAATCGCTACTTTTAAATTTTTCAAACCACTCAAAGCACTGTGATTTACCAAGAGCATGCTCAACATAACCTTCGACAAGCATTCGATGAGATTCTGCAGCAGTTTTCTTCAATTGGTAACAGAAAATCAATGCTGTCCGCAAATCGTAGTTTCCAGACACAAATTTCGACATGTTCAACGCTATTACAAACTAAGCTGTTGTATGAAACTTGTATTGTTGTGAGTTGAAAATCTTTGTCAAAGATATCAACAAGGAAATAGCGCCAATGACGCGGTTTGACGGTAACTAAAGGGTGATTTTTTAAGAGCTTGAGAACTTTTTTTTTAAAAAAAACGCATAAAATTTGCAAAATCTCATCGGTTCTTTATTTGAAACGTTAGATTGGTCCATGACATTTACTTTTTGAAGATAATTTCATTTAAATGTTGACCGCGGCTGCGTCTTAGGTGGTCCATTCGGAAAGTCCAATTTTGGGCAACTTTTTCGAGCATTTCGGCCGGAATAGCCCGAATTTCTTCGGAAATGTTGTCTTCCAAAACTGGAATAGTTGCTGGCTTATTTCTGTAGACTTTAGACTTGACGTAGCCCCACAAAAAATAGTCTAAAGGCGTCAAATCGCATGATCTTGGTGGCCAACTTACCGGGCCATTTCTTGAGATGAATTGTTCTCCGAAGTTTTCGCTCAAAATGGCCATAGAATCGCGAGCTGTGTGGCATGTAGCGCCATCTTGTTGAAACCACATGTCAACTAAGTTCAGTTCTTCCATTTTTGGCAACAAAAAGTTTGTTAGCATCGAACGATAGCGATCGCCATTCACCGTAACGTTGCGTCCAACAGCATCTTTGAAAAAATACGGTCCAATGATTCCACCAGCGTACAAACCACACCAAACAGTGCATTTTTCGGGATGCATGGGCAGTTCTTGAACGGCTTCTGGTTGCTCTTCACTCCAAATGCGGCAATTTTGCCTATTTACGTAGCCATTCAACCAGAGATGAGCCTCATCGCTGAACAAAATTTGTCGATAAAAAAGCGGATTTTCTGCCAACTTTTCTAGGGCCCATTCGCGGTCAACATTTAAATGAAATTATCTTCAAAAAGTAAATGTCATGGACCAATCTAACGTTTCAAATAAAGAACCGATGAGATTTTGCAAATTTTATGCGTTTTTTTTTAAAAAAAAGTTCTCAAGCTCTTAAAAAATCACCCTTTACATTGACAGCTAGGGCGATCTATGGGCAAATTCCGGTTTCATATTTATAGACCTGGTATATATTTATTTATTTATTTATTTTGAAAGATATAATATAATGCCATTGATTATATATAATAATTTATTTTTTCCCAAATTTGTAACTTGGCTTTTATTCATTTTTCATGACGCATTCCGTTAACCTAACACAAAAAAAGAAATTTATTTATTTATTTATTATTTTGTTTGAAAAGAAAATACTGTTCTTGCTAAATCATATTTTATTTGTTGCTCTTAGTTTAATGAAGAAATAAGACGATTCATTGTTGGAGGGATGGAGTGGGGTTTTTCCTGTCCGTATTTGCTTTGCTGTACAAACACACCAACGGCCCCACGGGTGGGTCCTTATGCAGCGACCTCCACGTGGTAAGACCTGGGACGTGAGTAGAGCATTACAATTACTTTTTATTCAACAAATTGTAATGCACCTTTCGTGTAAAGGACTACAATTTCGTGTTGGATATTGTAATGCACTATTTACTGACGGCTGCAAAATTAGTGAGCGTTTTATATATTCTTTAAATTTCTGTATTTATTTATTTACATAATATTTACATATATTCATTAAAAAATCTTCCATAACTCATTTCAAAAAGCCCGCGCAGTGGCTGTTACGAAGTGGGTGGGGCGATACAGCGTAAAGCGCGATCGAGACGAGGTTTGCTACAAGCAGCGCAAGCCTTCCCCTGACGCGCCTAGTGTAGTGGGGGTAACGAGACAATACCCCTATCTCGCCGACTGGCATCACTGCCCAAAGCGGCACACTACGTATACGTGCAATGAATGTTCCACTTTAATCTATCATGATAAGTCCAGCTTACAGCCCACCATAAACGTTCAAAAGACATACATCTGTCGTCCGTCGTGGATGTGCACATTTCATGAAACTATGTGCCTGATACGGATGTCCGATTAACATTTTCTTCTGTGTGGGCGAATTGTTATTTGCGAGCACGACTCGAAGTGTTTGTTTAACTACTATGGTCCTTCATGGTACCAACAGACGATTTCTTATCGCACCAACAATTTAAATGGTAGTTTCAGCCATTAGATTTGTTATGCTTACAATTTCGCGAGAACTATTCGATAATAGTTAAGTGGTCTTGACTTATAAGTCAGCAAATCTAGTTTTGGAGAGCTTGTGTACAGTGAATAGAAGACGTAGCCGTACCAATCAATTTTTTCATATACCAAACTACCACTCGTTTACTTTTATGGAAAACATTGAAGTTTCCAACGATCTAGCCGAATGGGAGGTTTTCCTCATTCAGTTGTTCAATTTTGTCACCAGTAATTAAGAAGACCAGAAGCAGTATTTGCTTCAAATCTTCAAAGTTCAAAGGAAGCAACTCCCTTCTTTAAAACAAAGATCGTGAAGAGACTTCGTCATGAACTTTACACGAGTAACCAGATAGTTGTGTAAATAGCTAAACGATGCAATATGATAAATAAATCCGTAAGAAATATATAATAAAAGGACATAAAAATTCATAATGCTATTCATTTAAGCTATGTCAAAGTGTCGACTACTATCAACAGATACGACAGTGGCTCGCGCCGAGTACACTCTCTCCGTCTCATCTCATATATATACTCACACATATATAGCGAGTAACCGTGCCTCTTTACAGCTCAGATATTGCATTCCGCATTCCCGGATTCTTCCGATAGGAATGTCGCTGTTACTATATCGTTTTTACCATAAATGCGCGTAAACTTGCATAACTACACAGATATGCTGTTCTCTCGCTCCACTGAGAGTGCCATACCTGTTCAACCTCTTTCGCACTCAAGGTATAAGTACAAGTAAGGAGGTTTCGCGTACTCTGAACATGATGTGAAATATGTATGAGTGCAAGAGAGATAGAACTAATTTTACGATCCCGAATTTCTGCATCATCGTTAATCTGTCCGATAAAAGACCATTTTTAGGCGGAGAGCAACATTCTCGACTTTTTCCGACAGATCAACTGTGTGACAAACAAATTCATAGTATATTTTTTGTTACTGACCGAGTAGTTCCACATAACCTTCGGGTGAGGGGGGGGGGGGTGAAACATATATACCCCGATCCGCTGTGTATCGTATAAAGCTTTGCTTTTATGTGTAGAGACCCGATACCCAAGAATAGAATTAAACGGAAAGTCTTGTTAGCAACCGAGTTGACGTTTACGGGATCGCGGAGTAGCGAGAGAGGGGTTACGTGTCGCGAAGCGAAACATCCGTGCTTACACAGGTGCACTGCATCTCTCTCCGTCCGCCGTTCAAACAGAATTTCCTCCCATCCTCCTCAATTCCTAAGTGTCATGAGTCTGCATTATGTTTTTTTGAACTCTTGACGGCTGCATGCAAAATGCGATAGCTGTTGTCCTATGTAGATATTTCTGTATAAAGAGTATCTTTACTCCCTACAAAACCATTCAATAAATAAAAATTTCATCTCTTAAAAAATCTTAAAATTTGCTTTCCATGTTTCTGACATCATGTATAGTTACAACAAAAACGCACCAAGCTTTTTTTGAATTTCCAATTAACACTGACCAGCTCGGTATAAATTATAGGCTTCTATTCCTTTGTTTAATAAACTACAAAATTTATTAAAATATTCACGCTCCCAAAGTAAATAAACTTTTTTTATAACTCAATTGATAATTATTACATTGTAACGGTGGAAAAATCTGCATGTATGTTTTAACTTCTAAAGAATAATATCATATTATTTTGAAAATTGTTGAAATTATATTAGGTCTGAGAAAAAGTTCGTGGCGTTTTTTCAGTAAAATTCAACTGGTTTTCTTATAGTGTGAAAATGAATTTATTTAAACCAAATATGCTCAATTATTATCGACAATGTTTCGCCATTTTTCGGGTAGAGCCATGATGCCACCGGTGAAGAGCTTCTGTGGTTTCTGGTTGAAAAACTGAATCAAGTGGTTTTCACAGGCTTCTCTTGAAAGCAGCTTAATTCCATTGAGAGAGTTTTGCAGAGATCGGAATAAGTGATAGTCGGAGAGTGCTATGTCTGGACTATACGGTGGCAACCAAGCTCTCGCAATTTTTGACGGGTCATCAAAGAAGTGTGTGGTCGAGCGTTGTCATGATGGAAGACAACACCTTTCCTATTAATCAATTCGGGCCGTTTTCGTTCAATTGCTTGCCGTAATCTCTCTAGTTGTCCACAGTACAGTTGAGAATCAATCGTCTGACCAACTGGAAGTAGCTCATGGTGGACGATTCCCTTCCAGTCCCACCACACACACAGCTTCACCTTTTTCGCCGTCAATCCTGGCTTCGCGAACGCTTGTGACTGCTCACCATCACTTGTCTACGATCTTTGACGCTTCCGATTGTCGTACGTGATCCATTTTTCATCACCAGTTATGACACGTTTCAGAAATGGCTCGATTTCATTGCGTTTCAGCAGTGCATCGCAGATGTTAATTCGGTCTATTATATTTTTCGCGCTCAACTCATGAGGAACCCATACATCGAGCTTTTTTTTGTAGCCAGCTTTGTATAAATGGTTCAAAACAGTTTTGTGGTCAATGCCGAGCTCCATAACAATATAGACACTGCTGATATGCTTATCTTGCTGGACTTTTTCAAGAATTTCATCAGATTTTTCAGTGATTGGACGACCAGAGCGTAACTCATCTTTGACATCAAAATTACCTGAAAGAAAGGGAGCGAACCATTTCCGCGCAGCAGATTTTGATAAAGTACCTTCACCGTACACAGCACAAATTTTTTCACAAGCCTGCGCAGCGTTCTTCTTTTTGTCGTAATAATATTGCAAAATATAGCGCAATTTTTCATTACTTTTCTCCATTTTCAAACGCAAACAACTTTCCAACTACTGCACCAATTTTGATGTTTATACACTCAAAGTAACGCTCAAAGTGTAACCTTTCCAACGAGCGTTTAGGGGTGTCGCTGCGATTTGAGTTTCCTGACTTATTTGCAATTGATGCCATCTATCGGGAAAAACGCCACGAACTTTTTCCCAGACCCAATATTTTCTGAGTTTTTTTTCCTCATAGAGGAAGCTGTTTTCGTGAGAAAAAACTTTTTCGAGATTTTAATGGCAAAGTACTTAAAAAGTCCCGAAACGTCGCGAATTCATATTTACAAAAAAGTCCCGAAACGTCGCGAAATCATATTTACAAAAAAGTCCCGAAACGTCGCGAAATCATATTTACAAAAAAGTCCCTGGCACCGCGCGCGTGCGTGTGCGTGTGCGTGCGCGTGAGCATGCGATGAGCTGGCAAAATTGCAATGGATAAACTTCGAGAACGAGTTATTCAATCATCCTGAAACTTTGCACATGGGTCAGGTCGCAACTGCCGTCAGTTTGGTGCAGTTTTCGCCGTAAGCTCTAATGGATGTCTTATTTTATGGTTGTTTTCATTTTTCGAAAAAAGAGTGTAAACTCTCTAACTTTCGTCAATTTTTAACTATCGAGTTAGAACTTTCCACACGAATAGGCCAGGGGACTATATTTTATAGAAACATATATTTTTGCTATAACCTTCGTAAATTTTCAACTATGATCTGAAACTTGGCATACGAATAGGCTAGGGGACGAGGGTACTCGGTCTTGAATTTTGTGAGAATCGATAGAAAGGCTTAATCGTTATGAAATATGCAATTTTGCTTAATTTTTAATTTTATTGAAAATTTTAATACCACTTCTTCTATAAGGAGGCCAGAATTAAGATAAACATTACCCGTAGAAGAGATTACGTGGGTTGGCGAGAATCACGAGGAAGCAATATGTAAATTTAAAACCTGCACGCTTTGTTTAATTGAGTGAAATGACACCGCTCACCGATGCAGAAGAGCTGAACTATCGAAAAGATGATCGAATCTGTACTCCCCAACCTTCAAACTTCCTGGGCCGTTCCTCAAGAGTGTTCCCCTCAACCATTTCGGCACAACACCACTTATTTTTCCGGAAATTGGTACCACAACCTCGTTCTCGCATGTTCTCATCCATATGGAAGCGTCGCATTCTGGCCAGTAGTTGATTGATTCGTCGTTACAATCTTCGCCAGCCTCATTAAACTTGCTATTATTTTTACACTGTACAAAAAAATTATCCCAGGAAAATCAACAAAATGCCATACAATTCTTTAAAAAAGATCTATTATACAAGAAGTTAATGGAACGAACTTACTTGAAAATTTGTAGTCTTGGAATATTTCGTAGATGAATTTTCTAATTCTAAAACGTTGTCGATCACGTTTAATTTGGTGGCATAGAAGTGGGAGTCCAACTTTGATCGGCAGCATCGGGCTTGGTTCATTTTTAAAACTTTGAATTTAAATTTCAATAAATGAAAGGTGAAAAGTATAATTTCTTATTACTTTATTAACCTGGATCTCAAATTTTTTGTTTAGTTTTTTTCAATATGTAAATCACTATCTTCGTCAACAGGTGCGTGAGCTTCGTCGAACAATGTATTTTCTAGCGGCTCTAGGATTGAGGAGATAATCTGATGAACCCGTTTGTGAGTGAAATCCATTTCCGTGTGTCTCTTAGGACTCTCGAACGGGAAATGAACACATTCCACGCTCTTATCTTGACCTTATACATGCTGTTAAATATTTAATTGGTTTAACCTCGGGGTTGGTCGTAGCTCGGAAGCCCTACGTGACGGCGAATTGTGGAACGCAGTTGAATGTCACGTGGAGATATGAGGGCTTCGATCGACACATGCACCCGGGATACATTGTAAAGCATAATACGAGACCAGTTTAACAGATTCTGATGCAATACACCTTCTTTATGGGGGAAACTAATTAAGAATTGGCAAAACAGGCATTTAGCTGCCGCTCGACAAACGTTGATCAGAATGTGATCTCTGGTTACCTTATGCTAAAACTGGGTTAAAAAAAACAATCAAACTAAATACGTACAAATCCCGACTCGATATTAATTAATCGATAATTGATATAATACATTTATTGAACACTATCAATTTATAAAATTGGTATAATTAATTTGTAATTTATTCCCGTTTTTCACCCTAAGTCAAACTGACTCTATTTTTTTTTCTTTTTTGAAACGTGCACTAGAGGACTTTTTTAATCAAAGTACCACATCTTAAGAGTTCTATCCTGAATTTTTTTGTAAAGAAGTTGAGAAATGAAAAAATTATGATTTTATTATGAAGAAAACATATTCTTCAATTTTTTCATTATGTCCTAACATGTTTATCTTTTAATGGAGCAGATAGTATAGAAATGGCATTCAATTCAAAGTGAAGCTGGCTAAATCGTCTCAGTGTGACCACCGTGATACTTTTCAGCGATGTGATAACGTAGTAAAAGATATTTTTACGATATTTAGGCGGTTGGAAATATTGATTATATATGTTAGAAAATTTAGGCTAATTGAATCATCAGATTTAACTTCTACTACCATATCCAGACATTCTCTTGCCTGAAGTAATCGAATCAGCATCTCACTACAGGGCTCCTGATGGGGTCATATAGCGGTTAAGAAATTGGTCGGTCACTTGACTAAAATAATATGATGGGAAAATAATCAAAGACTAGTCAATAAACAAGACATTCATCGTTAAACACCAGGGATTAGTCACGAATTAAATCCTAACTGGTTGTATCCCTAAAGTAATACTATTATAGCTCATAATAATGTTTGACTAAATATCTCAGAGAAAGCTATTTAAGGAACTGTTCAATTATATGTTATGGCACTAATGTTTCATATTAATATCTAATAAAAGTAGTAAGATGTCCAGAGAATTCAACAACGCTAGACTCCTTACCTCGTAGGGCGGATATAACTTGAATGTTCAAATTTATTACCTAAAGACGTAGAATATTCCGAAGGTTCGGGACCGTTTTGGAATTGGTAACAAGCCAATGGTCATTAGATCCAATATACCATATCTTGTTCTACTCTTATTTAAAAGAGTAATACCATTACGGGAGTAATGAGAAAATTCAAAAATACTGTGGGAAAATCCAGTAAGGTTCCGAGAAAAGACGAAAATGTTTGCTAGGGTATGATATTCAAAAAGTCGTTTATTGACGCGATACATTTCGAGAGATCAATGCCGATCGTACGAATATATTCGTGCGACTGACTTCTGCTCATTGTTTTTGTAATGAGAGCGGACCATATATACGTGTGCAAAGGTTTCGTAGTGTGAATGTATGTAGACTTTTATGAGTGCATCACAAAAGTATCTATTGTCTCTGTGAGATAAGCACGAATTGTTGCAAATTCGAGGACCACTGACAAGCGAGAACAGTTCAAATAATAAAGTATCTCGCTTAAAGTAGGGAAATCGAAGATTTGCTGAAACATTCCACCCGCCTTGGCAAGCTCGTAGATTGTCCAAAACGTGCTGACGAATCTTCGATGACGCTGTCTAATTGTAGTCTTCGTTCGTTGATACCGGCAACAAAACGAATTTGACAATCGGTCGCTTGAATACTGATCGCTGAGTTTAAACGGTCGTTACGAAATTGTCCTTGTCGGGATGAACCTGGGTAACTCTGCCAAGAGCTCATTTTGATAGTGGATAGCGTTCGTCCTTGACGAGAACTAGTGATCTGATTTTAAGTGAGTAGAATCGATGATGCCACTTTGATACAGTCTGAATATTTTGAAGCTATTGAGTACTCCAGCGTTGCTGAAATTGTTCCATCAGTTGGCATATGAGTTTCGTGTTGAGTGCTGAGGTGATGGGAAAATGACTCGGAGTCAAAGATTCGAAATCGGTTCGGTCATCCGAGAGTGGGCAGAGAAGCCGAGACTTCAGCACAGTTTCGATTTGCGATAGCAGAATTGAACATCCTTCGTAAGTGAGGCTCGTGTCTCCAATAATAAGCTTGAGATGGAACTTTATCGATTTGACAGCGGCTTCTTTCTTGCTTCCGAAATGTGGCGACGATGGCGGATTAAACCTCCATTACGTGCCATCGTTTGTGAGAATGTTGGCAAGGGCTACGGCGTTTTTTGATGAAGTTTAAAAGAGATTTCGAGACTCGATGTATCCTTCATACGATTTGGCACCGCCACCGCGAAATGTGCATGGAGATAGAGGCCCAACGTGAACGACTCCAGAGTTTTGGAACGGGCGTGACCGAACTGCGCGAGATGGTTGTAGCTATCCCATGATCTGTTGCCCAAGAACCGCTCGTTGTCGAATGCACTGTATGCAGCGATGAACAAATGCACGGATTGGAAGACACTCTTGAGATATTGTCAAAATGATTTTTTTTTTAGGTTGGTACATCTGTCAGTTGTTTCTATGTCACTTTTGAGCGCTATGTGTCAGATAGTTTGTGCGTAATAGCTTTGTAAACAAATCATTGTTTGCTGTACTCTGCGAATTTCGCTATGTCGAATTTAGTTGAGCAAAGAGTGTGTCTGAAATGTTGTGTTTCTGAAAAATATATGCGGAAGCATTGAAAATGTTAACGGTAGCCTACGGGGACTCGACAATATCGAAAACACAAGCATACGAGTGGTACCAAGAGTTTAAAGCGAGACGTACTGTGGTTGACGATTTGCCTCGTTCCGGTCGTCCATCCACCTCTGTGACTGACGAAAACATCGAAAAAGTTTTAAAAATTGTGTTCGAATATCGTTGTGTGAGCATCAGGGAGATAGCAGCCGATTTTGGTGTCTCATTCAGATCGGTGCAGAGCGTTATGCACGATGTTTTGGGCATGAGACGAGTTCAAGTGCGCCTTGTGTCGAGAGTGCTGAATTTTTTGCAGAAACAGCATCGCATTGCAGTTGCTAAAGAAATGCTTTCTTTGAGCCAAAATGTTATCGACGGCATTATTACCGGTGACGAGATATGGGTCTATGAATATGACATCGAAACGAACCAACAATCATCGAAATAGCGCTTCTCAGATGAGCCAAAACCCAAAAAATCACGACAAAGTCTATCTAAAATCAAGGTTTTGTTGACCGTTTTCTTTGATTGCCGTGCTGTGGTCCACTCCGAATTCTTTCCAACAGGCCTAATAGTAAATAAGGAGTATTATGTGAGTGTACTGAATCGTTTGAGGGAGAATTTTCGTCGCAAGAGGCCGGAAATGTGTAGAAACAACTTGTGGTTTCTTCACCACGACAATGCACCGGCTCACACATCTCATCTTGTACGCGACTATTTGACCAAAAACAACGTTAATACCCTTCCGCAAGCTCCGTATTCACCTTACATGGCCCCGTGTGACTTTTTCCTGTTCTCACAACAGTAGAAGAGACCCTTTATAACAAGACCGGGCGTGGCTCCCCCTGTCCCCCTTGGCGCCAGGGCTTGTCTAAACCAGCCTCGCCCCCATACTGCCTTCTCATTGGTGGGTCCTTCATCGCAAAAGGGACGTGTCTGTCCCCGCCACCCCACCCCCGTTCCTGATTGGTCCTCCACAACCCCCACCACCCACCCCCATTCCTGATTGGTCCGCCACTAGCCTTGAGCCCCTCACCCCCTGAGTACCTATCCCAGTGTTTTAATTGATGTTTTTTCCCTGGCGCCATCTAGCGGATTTTAGACCATACTTAATTGCCGATGGGCCATCTACTATTGGTAATCATGTTACCGACAGTCGGTAAAATAGATCGAATGTTGTCAGTCGGATGAGTAGAAAATGTATCGGCGATCGGTAAAGTAAATCGGTTGTCAACCGTAGGTATTAATCGACTATCGCTAGGGCAGATTTGGCACTTACGGAAGATAAGTAGATTGGGTCTTGCGCTAAATAATATTGTGTACCCTTTCACCGGTTAAACATGCCCCGTCATCGATAACCAAGCTCCCCATAGATTGTCTTTAATTAAAAAAAAAATTTAGTGAATATAAATTTCTTTTTGAAAACTTTTTAATTATTAATAATAAGTGTAATCGCTGGTTATTTTTTCAGCTCCATAAATACTGTTTTATTGTAACATTCTCGTATAAGAAACTGCAGTTACGGCGAAATGGTTGTGAACGGTTAATATGTGTTTTCGTACCCGATTTGTTGTAATGAAATAGTGCTCCGCTTTGGTGAGATTCCAGGGATCCTTGCAGCAGTCGATAACAAGTATACTGGCAATATTATTCATTATGGTTGGAAAGAGAGCCAAAGATACTTTCAACCCCGAAGTTTCCCTTTTAACTAACATTTCGCAGCTGTCACGATTATACAACATCTGGCGTCTCTTTAATACCCATCCTAGATGAATAGAAAAATGTGTCTGAGATGGTGGGGTACTTTCGAATAATATCAAGACAAAAAATACAAGGCTTCGAATTTATTCATAGTAATTCACATATGATTCCATATCGTTCTGTACAAGTTTGTATTGTAAACACTTTTTCCACCTTCTCCGCCTCCAGCTCCCGCGGATGATCACCAAAGCCCGTGCTACCGCGTGCTGGGTGCCAGTCCCGAGAAATGAATTATTTTCCGGGATAAATTTAATTCGCACGCGGAATACACGGAGACAGCTCGGCTTCGCTGCAATTGGTAGGGGGGATGGGTCAGTCAGTGCTGGTTCGCACAAAAAAATTTCAACACGGCAGTTTAGGAATAACAAAATTCAAATGAACCATTTATTGTAATGATGAACGAAATGGTTAGCCGAGGGCCAAGGTGGTACTTTCGGAAGAACGGTCGGAAAGCGACAAATGGTAAGGTATGGCTGCCGGACACGGCAGCGAACCTGGTATACACGTCCTCGTTGTACAAAACACGGCACGAGAGTTCCCGATAATACGTTGGCTCTCGTTGTTTGAGCCGATAAACTCCCTGACCCCAATTCGTAGCCACCAATAAAATTTAAAGTATGATAAAGGTACTTGCGACTGGGGTTATTATCTGAGCCAGCAACGGCTCTAGCGAGAGGTTCAATGCCCCGTACGAAGCGTTGATGGACTGCGCACTACAAGTTAGCGTGGGCAACTGCTTGCTATTGCTGCTTAGCGGCAGCACCTCACGGGAGCAGTAAATTGGCACTGGGTCAGCGTTAGAAGCAACAGGTCGCTGCGCGCACGTGCTCTCCGATGGCTTGGCGAAACAGCGGCTGCTTCGTATAACGTAGCCATCTTGCGTTTTCTCTTGCACAGCTTTAACCGTCTCCGTGACTCGTGTGCTCACACGATAGTTCAGTACATCTTAATAATTCTCATCGTTCCACTCTGCCGACATACAGTCACTATAAAACTCATCCAGCATATCAGCATTGATATATTGACGTCGGCCTACTAGTGCATCAACATATTGGCTCATCGTGTCGTGCACCCGGCTTGAGCTTCATAGCGTGGCCCGATCGCGACGCACATCTCATCACTTACTCCAATTAATATAATCATGTGTGGTAACAAGCTCAATTCATCTTATTCTATACTTTTCTCTGATTATTTTGATATATTAATTTTCATATTTTACTTGTTTTATACGTATAATTTTGTCCATAGAATTTGACAAGTGGAGCAATAAATGCTACTGTAAACCACATCTGTATACTGCGTATTAATTCACCTGCTACAACTTTACAGTCCACTTTTCTCCAACAACTGAATTCTCGAACATGTGGTATTGATGAACAATACGACGATTGTTTAGCTCTAGATAGCCGTCGACGCATGACCCTTCGGGTAGTTTATATTCACAGGTCCGACCCGCGTGAATAAGTGCATGACCGAGCTCATGCTCGACCCATAAGACCCAGTCGATGGACTGCTGTGAGTGATTTTCCGCACGCGTAGAACCACCAGTAGGTATAAGACCAATGGTATCGGGTCTTAGATAATTACGACGGTACACGATTGAGCAAGGCGATGCTATCGTAGTGGCCTCGGTGAATGGGCACGCATTACCTACCGGCAAAAATATTTTACGAAAATCGAAGCAAGCTTGACGGAGTATGTCAACATCCATCTTGCATTACTTAAAAATTTCTTTTTCGAAATCAAATGTTACGGCTTTATCGGGTTGCTCAGTGGACCATTCGTAAAATTCTGCGCGGTCTAGTTTATTCATTTTGTGGGACGAGTAACACTCAGCTGCGGGGAGAACACCGTCATATCCTCGCGCATAGTCAGTGTTGAAGAGGTGCGAGAAATAACCCTTTGCCAGCTGCTCGCTATACCCAAAGACCTTGGGTAGTGCGCTGAGTCACATATGAAAATAATTTAGGCTATCTATAAAAGTGCGACCCACCCGCATTGAAACTATTGAATTACCCGTCAAGATTATACTGGAGATGGGCATATCCGTGAAACGTTCTACGATACTTCGCAATATAAATTGGCCGTCAAATGCCTTGGCGTTGTGTGATATACACACTATATTACGAAATTTCGTAGAAGGTTGCAAGGCCAAATCTACAAATTTATCTACGGGATTATTTTTGAATAAAAACTCTTGCACACCACACCACAAGCAAGGGGCCAAGGGTAGATGCTCTCCCGCAGTGAAACAAATCTCACACAGCTGTTGTGCTACACAATGCGTAACTACGTATTCGAACGAGTCGTCTCCCGTATTTGTACTAATATACGGCTCATCCTAACGCGTCTCGAAATGGTAGAATATATATAATGTTTCAGGGTGTCCCGCGGACGATTCCAATTATTTCCGTGGTTTGAAAATTTGCATATAACAATGATCATTGCAGCCATGCGAACTACGACACAACCGACAAAAATAAGCACCGCATTCGTGAATCTTGTGATTATTACTCATAACTTTATCACAAGATATACAAAAGCAGTAAGTCTCGGAAATAGATTTTCGTAATTGTTTCGCCTTATTGCGGTTTACCAAAGATCTTAAATGGTTGGCGAAATACAAGGAGTTATAGAATATTCGTCCACAATCGTCAGACGACCGCTCGCTATTCATAGTGGGGGGCACTGTTTGACTAGTGCCCTTCAACGGACCAGCCACGAGCTCTTTATCGACCGTTGGGACTAACTCTTTGACACAGGGCGATGAAGCATCGTGAACACTTACTTGTGCAACGATGCTCGAATTCACGACCGTAAGATTTATTGCACGATATACAATAATTCTTACCACCTGCTGCGTCCATTAGGTTGGTGATTGGCGAATAGTGTTTTAAAATATGACTATACGCTATATTAACAACTTCGGATAGCCCCTGCATACCAAAAGACGTTTGTCCATCAAAATGCGGGGATACACATGTACCGAGTGAGTCCCAATCGTATACCACGATACCAATCCTCAAGGGTATGATGTATCTTTGGAAATTTGTTATTTCCGAAATACCACAGTCTTCTAGAGGTATTTGCACACCAGCCTGCTGAACAAGAGATCGCGCTTTTTTACGGTGGTCGAGCGACGCCCCTTGCCGTATACGAGTCCAAGCTATTTCCGAGACTTTGCTGCGTTCGCGTTTATTTACCTTGTTTGCACAGGCTACAACGATGGAGCGCGAAAAGCATACTCGTCACGGATCGACTTTTCACCATTGACACACGGAGTCCCTGACCAACCGGCACCGCTACACACGTAATGGTGAATCACAGCGTGTCAGAGATCGCAAGAACCCTCGAGTTCTGATTCACGGCACAATTCAAAGCCCATAGGCTTCATCAGTGAACCGTGAAATAGGCCTCAACGATATACCCGCTCCACTGGCTGCCATCTCGTCAATCACAAAACCCACACATATTAGATCTGTGTCATCGCGATCCTTCACGAAATAATGGTGAATATCTCGGATAGAGTTACAGATCCACGTGACTGGATTTATAAATGCGGGTGGCTGTACTAACGCGAGATCCATCTGTCGCGCTGAAACCCCGAAACGGTGTAAATATTTATATCGCTCCACACTGGCGACAAGAACACGATTTCCCGGCGGTAAAATATCGTCCGTATCCTCGATGATAACTTCGGTGTTTTGGATCGCTATACCCGGGCTATTATTCTTAGCATTTTCGATGTCTGCAACAAAGCGACTACCGCTATTATCCCCAGCATCAATTAAACCCCTATCTATTTGATTTACGAGACATACTTCGTGCGATGACGATGCCGATGACAACACTATCGATGCTGGCTGCGCTACGATGCTGGTAATGATGCTGCTGACGACTCCTTTTCATCCGACGATGACGATGACGACGAGCACGTTGACGACGATGATGATGACGAAGACGATGACGAGGGTACTGCGGAAACCAGTGATGGTATCGGCAACAGCAGCAGAGGCCAGTGAGCTGTAAAAAATCCAGAATTGAGGATTTTCTTACGCTCACTTTTCAGGAGGTCCGCGCCATGCCTCGTACAGACGTACTGCAACAAGGTCACCGTCCTCGACGCAGAAGTCCGAATCATCCCCGACCGTACCATCCGCGTGATAGTAAAGCATCACGTCGGGGCTAAGCGGTGTAGTGCATGACGATGGTGACGCCAATCACGAATCGACGCTGGAAGGTCCAGCGTCGTTCTCGTTGCTAATTGATGCAAGTAGCAAGCGCATAGCTATAAGGAAAAATTGCACATGATTCTCAGAATATAAAAACTAACCCTTAAAAACACAATTTTCTATAAAAATCTTCTATACCAGGTCTATAAATATGAAACCAGAATTTTTGTATAGAAAATACACGTTTATTGTATGAAAATGTTAAAAAATATTTTATTCAAAGTATTGCCCATCGCTAGCTATACATTTTTCCGACCTGTCTGACATTTTGTGGATGCCACGCCAAAAAAACTGTTGCTCTTTTGAGGCAAACCAGTCATCGAGCCATTTTCGTACATTTTCGTAAGAAGTAAAGCGCTCCTCAGCAAGTGCTTGTCCCATCGATGCAAATAAGTAGTAATCGGACGGAGCCAAGTCTGGTGAGTAAGCCGCATGCGAAAGTATTTCCCAACTAAACGCCTCAATCGTTTCCTTGACCAGTTTTGCTGTGTGTGATGGTGCATTATCATGAAGCAAAATCACTTTGTGTTGCCTTTTTTGATATTCTGGTCGTTTTTCACGCAAAGCTTGATTTAAATCGATCATTTGTTGTCGGTAGCGTTCAGTATTAACGGTTTCGTCAGGTTTTAGCAACTCATAATAGATCACACCCTTCTGATCCCACCAAACACAGAGCATTGTCTTCCGTCCATAGCGATTTGGCCTTGCAGTCGATGTCAATGATTCGCCTGGAGTTACCCATGATCGTTTACGCTTAGGATTCTCAAAATATATCCACTTTTCATCGCCAGTCACAATTCGATGCAGAAATGACTTTCTTTCGTACCTGGCGAGCAGCATTCTGCAAGTGGTTTTTCGGTTTTCCTGCTGTCCTTCATTCAGTTCACGTGGAACCCATTTTCCCATCTTCTCGATCTTTCCCATGGCTTTCAAATGTATCGGGACGGCTTCTTGTGTCGCATTTAATTGATCCGCGAGTTGTTGTTGCGTTTGAGTGTCATCCTCATCCAACAATGCTTGCAATTCGCTGTCTACAAACTTTTTCGGTGGTCTTCCACGTTCTTCGTTTCTCACGTCAAAATCGCCACTTTTTAATTTTTTAAACCACTCAAAGCACTGTGATTTACCAAGAGCATGCTCACCGTAAGCTTCGACAGGCATTCGATGCGATTCTGCAGCAGTTTTCTTCAATTGGTAACAGGAAATCAATGCTGTCCGCAAATCGTAGTTTCCAGGCACAAAAGTCGACATGTTCAACGCTATTACAAACTATGCTGTTGTATGAAACTTGTATTGTTGTGAGTTGAAAATTTTTGTCAGAGGTGTCAACAAGTAAATGGCGCCAATGACGCGGTTTGACGGTAATTACATTGACAGCTAGGGCCATCTATGGGCAAATTCCGGTTTTATATTTATAGACCCGGTATATAAACACTGAAGGGATGTTACATGCATGACTATTTATCAATCTTAAAATAAATGATCGAGTAAAAATAAAAATTTAGTCTTTAAAGAAATTTATTTTCAGTCTTTTGTTTTTTATTTCCATTTTGTATTTTTTGTTTAAATTTTTCAATTTTACAAAAATATTTTTATTATTTTTTCAAAAATTGAATAAAATACATTGGCGACGCTAAAAAATCTATAAACCAAGTTTTACTTTGATTGATGAAAGTGTATTAATTTTTGCAAGCCAAAGTGAAGGTGGATTAAAAATTAATCCACTTTTCGTCAACCAATTAAAGTAAAACTTAGTTCATAGACTCATTAGCGTCAACAATGGACTTTATTACATTTTTGAAAAAATAATAAAAAATTTTTAAAATAAAAAATTATTTATGCGAGATTTCAAAAATTAAAAAATACGAAATTAAACCACTTTCAGTCAACCAATCAAAGTTAAACTTGGTCCATAGACTCATTGGCGTTGACAATGTATCATATTGAATGTTTGAAACCAATAACAAAATTTTTTAATCATAAAAATTCTGTTTGGTAGAGTTTAAAAATTTTAATGAAATACAAAAGACGATAAAATGTTTATCTTCTAGTCGTTTAATCAGTTTAAGTAGTGTGTGTACACCTTTGTTCGATCCCACTCCTATCCCCACTCCTTGCTCCACCATGCAGCTACCTCCACCACCCCACTTTTCCACCGCCGCGCTACCCACGCTGCTTGGCCAGTGTCGGTAACGTCGAGATGGTAAAGTGAGGTGGTGTGGGTACCTTGGTGAACAAGGAAGAATAGAGATAAGAGCAGGATGGAGCAAAGGTGCACACATATTTGGAAAAATACATAAAGTTATGTACTCACCACCACAGCTGGTGTCGGCATCTATCCTCCTTCCGCAGCGAATTTGAACTCCTGTCTCTCGAATGTTCATACACACATACGCACGCGCACAGCACACTCATGACCGGGGGCCTCTGTAATACCCGCTGCCACATTCGCGCGTTCCCCGTTCGTTAATTTAACCCGCGGAGCGTTATCGCCGGTAAGAAGTCGCATCATGACAGGGATCAAGGCATCGCTACCGCACGCTTCTTTAATGAGATGCTCAATACCTACAACATCCATGCGTTCGAGTCCGTATATTAAACACTCCATGACAAGAACCGGCAACATACTTGCTAGAGGCTCCGGATGAAATAGGTGAGACCAGTCGATGTAGATGGTCTCGCCGAAATCGACTAACAACACCTCGCAGTACCCATCAAAGTCGGGGTAAACCATTTCGCCGCGGACAACTCTATTAAAACGAGGCGCAATACAGGACATTCCGATATAGAGTTCGCCAAGGCCAACGGGGCTTCCTCGACGCTCCACTGAATACACGCTACGTAGGAGTTCTTCCAGCTCGTTGTACGCATCGCACATTTCCTGTGTACGCAGGAACACGCTCATCACACTCTCGACTGAAATTACTCGGCACCAAAACGCGTCACTTGAAATCGTGTAGGATAGGTTGCGTGTAGGAT
This sequence comes from Cylloceria caligata, assembly GCA_963942595.1. NCBI lineage: Eukaryota > Metazoa > Arthropoda > Insecta > Hymenoptera > Ichneumonidae > Cylloceria > Cylloceria caligata. The sequence goes on from OZ012705.1 coordinate 38,594,437, forward strand.
ACCAAAGACAGACCAAATGCTCGAGATGCTGCTAGAGAGTATCACGGGAATAAAGATAACAATCTCCTATGAATCATAGCTAGGTATCCAGCACTTTGAATGCAACGAAAGCGGTTTTCGAGCATGTATAGCCGTGCGCTGTGCTCCTCATCAAACGCTTGCTCTGCAGTAAAAGACATAGAATATGATCCCTCACAGAGAGAGAGGGAGAGAGAGAGGGAGAGAGAGAGGGAGAGAGAGAGAGAGAGAGAGAGAGAGAGAGAGAGAGAGAGAGAGAGAGAGAGAGAGAGAGATTGATTGATTGATTGATTTGTTTATTATGCCTTGGCAAGCCTTTGGCAAAATGATACATTCAAAAGTGATACAAAAAATGATACAAAAAAAGTAAATAAAGTAAATAAGACTAAAAGTAAGATTAAATATAAATAGAAATACTATAATTAGAATATAAAATATAAATGAAAATATAAACTAAGAATATGCAATTAAAAACAATCTACACTAACATCGTTAACCCTAGCATGTATCTACATAGTTAAATAAATAAGTATAGATTCGATTCTTAAAAACTTCTAAACTCGGCGACGTAGTAATATTAGATGGTAATGAGTTCCAGAAATAAATGCCAGATAGCGAAAACCCTTCATGGTAAGTCGCTGTACGGTGAGAAGGGATGACAAAGCTTGATCGAGGCTGCCTTGAGGGTCGTTCAACTGGAGTTGTTGTTCGTGTAAATAATTCTTGTATGTAGGCTGGTGTACTTTGACGGACAACCTTAAACATAGCTATACCAAGAAAGTAAAGACGTCTTGATCGTACTGTGATCCAGCCAAGTTGACGTCTAAAAGTTGTGATATGAGTGTCCCGTCGCAAGTCAAAGATAAAACGAATACAATGGTTGACAAGGCGTTCTAATTTTGTATTTAGTTCATCTGATAAGTTGTGATAGACAAGGCAGCAATAATCTAATTGAGGGAAAATAAGAGAAGTGATAAGTAACTTCCTTACTTCCATGGAAAGAGCATTGCGATGAAACTTCAACTTGTGAATAGTAAAATGCACTTTTTGTGATATATGCTGTACTTGAGCTTTCCACGACAAGTTACACTCCATAGTGACACCCAGATTGCGGGCTTCGTTAACGAATGGAAGAATAACACCATTTAGTGTGATCGGTAATATTTCAGAGAAATCCAGCTGGCGGGTGTAAGAATTACTGCCTAGTATAAGAATCTTAGACTTAGAAATATTGAGCTTGAGACCATTTGTTACCGCAAAGTTAGCTATAGCATGGACATCTTCAGATATCAACCTAATGCCCTGGTTGAGTTGTGACGGACAACAATCAAGATAAATTTGGGTGTCGTCAGCAAATATCATGTGCTGTGAATTTTGTAATGCAGAACCGATGTCATTGATGTACAGCGAGAACAAGAGCGGTCCAAGGACAGAACCCTGCGGAACTCCTGACGTCGTAGGTAGCCACGTAGAGCAGTCTCCGTGATCATCAATAACTGCTTGAGTTCTTCCTGTCAGATATGAGAAAATCCAGTCAAGAACCGAATGAGAAAGTCCGGTCTTCTTTAGTTTCAAAAGAAGTTGTAGATGCGGAACTGTATCAAATGCTTTACTAAAATCAAACAAAATTAGGATGGTCATGCGTCTTCTATCTATATTACGCCTAACATCTTCGCAAATACGCAGAAGGGCTGACTGAGTGCTGAACCCACTACGGTATCCTGATTGACGTGCATCAAATATCTTATTGCTATCAATCCAATCAGTCAGTTGTCTATGAATAAGCCGCTCAAGTATTTTCGACACTTCAGACAGATTAGCTATTGGTCGCGTATCTGATGGTGAGAGAGGCTTTTTTATTTTAGACAAGGGCCGAAGAAAAGCTTTCTTCCAGTCCTGAGGAAACTCTGAAGATACAAGAGAGAGGTTAAACATAGCTGTTAGGATAGGGCAAGATACCGTAAGCGATTTGAATAAAGAGAACATGGAAATACCATCGGGACCAGCTGCATACGATGTTGAGTTTGAGTTGCCGGAGATAGTAAGATGTACTTGTGAGCAAGTAATTTCGGAAAAACTAAACGTTGGACGAACTGGCTGGATATTGGAACTGAGCCTACAAAACTCATCATGCGAACACGGTGGCAGTTGACTAGATATTTCAGAATAGAATGCATTGAGTTCCTGCGGTCTAAAAAATTGAGTGGGGGATGCAAAAGATGACTTGACGAGGCCGAGTTTTGCTAATTCTTTCCATAATCTGCTGGGATCTGTGTTGCTAGACAGCCTTTGAAAGTGGAAATCATTTTTTGCTTGTCTGAGATCCTTCTTAAGCGTGTCTCTATACTCTCTAAATATCGCCATATCGAGTACATTACTAGATCTTTTAGCAATCGTGTATAGGGTGTTACGTTGAGCCATACGATTTTTCAATTCCAGTGAGAGCCACGGTGCTGGTGGCCGACATATACGAAATGAACGGAATGGAGCATGATAATCCAATGACGTGAGATACGCTTCGGATACTGTTTCAACGATCATGTTAATACCTAATGGTATGTTATCAATGAGACCGGAATTCCAACTAAATCTAGTACTAAAATCAAATAATTCAGTAATATTAAATATATTAGATAAATATTCACAAAAGCTAGTTTCATTAAAATTGCGGTACGCTCGCCGTGAGATAATACGGTCTTCAGGAGGCTCGACGTCGAGAGAATAACTGAGTTCAAGAAGATCATGACCTGCTATGAAAGGGGCCTCCGATTTGACAAAGGAATGTACTTTTTCTTTATTGTCAATAATGAAAACATCGATCCATGAATCAGAGTTGGTTAGGTGATGAGTAGGTGCAGAATCAACAATATGAAATGAGAGTGAGAGAGTTAATTGGCGCAGGTATGACGATTCATAATTAATGTTACTCAGGTCGCAATTAAGATCACCTGCAATAATTATATTCTCGTAAACATGTGTAAAATTAGATAATACTTGAATGAAGTCGTCAAACATAATACCTTTTGGTCGCCTATATACTGAAGCAAAAAGAAGCTTCTTCGTATTCGAGCTAGTAATTTCGACGATCAAATATTCTGGTGCATTGGAAAACTGATTTGGAGAAGACGCTAATACTTTTGCTTTAAGGGAATTATGGATGTAGCAAGCAACTCCACCCCCTTCTTTGCCTTCTCGATCGTTGCGAATTAGAAAATATTCGTTAATGCTTATTAGGTCATCGG
>OZ012705.1:38597896-38665396 GCA_963942595.1 Cylloceria caligata
ATTATGCTTCCATATGGAAACTACCGAGAGCTGTCACTCGAAAACGAGTACAACCCACATTGAATTAATGAGCTTACCAAGTATAGTCGGGTAATAGAAGAAAGATCAGTATATCAGGATTAATTCCTCTTTTCTCTTGGGATTATATTAATATGTCTCTCGTAAAATATTGGAATTTATAGTAAAAATACCATCATAAATTTATAAAACATGTTATGCCTATATAGAAAGGATAAAGGAAATATTAGGATTAATTTATGGTAAAATAGCGAAAAATAGACAGAAAAATGAACAAGAGATGAGACTAAAATTGAGTTGCAATGAAGCTTCTGCTGCAGGAAAGCGAGGCTGGCCGACTCTCCACGCAACGAAAACGCCTTGCGCGAGGTTTGAACAGCGATCTAGCTGACTTGCGTACGAACGAAATGTACGAGTAACCAAGCTAGGCGAGTCGTTCTCAAGAGAAGAACTCCCTCGCTCTCTCTCGTTTCCATGTATAAAAATACTTGTTTTACCAGAAAATTATATATATGGAATATGTTACACACATATATATAGGATAAAATGAAATGTTAAGATTATTTTACAGCTGAACACCCATAAGTAAGACTAAACGAGAAAGAGAGAAAAACTATAACATGTTTCAATAAAGCTTCCTCTGCAGGAAAGCGAGGCTAGGCGACTCTCTGTGCCACTACGAACGCCTTATCGCTAGGGCTGAACGGCGATCTAGCCGACTTGGGTACGAACGAAATGTACGAGTAACCAAGTTAGGCGAGTCGTTCTGAAGAGAAGAACTCTCTCGCTCTCTCTCGTTTCCATGCATAGAAATACTTGTTTTACCATCAAGTTATTTATATGGAATACATTACACATATATAGACAGGATAAAATGAAATGTTAAGATTGTTTTACAGCTAAATACTAAAAGTAAAACGAATCGAGAAAGAGAGAAAACGGTAACGCGTTTCAATAAAGCTTCCTCTGCAGGAAAGCGAGGCTGGGCGACTCTCTGCGCCACGACGAACGCCTTATCGCTAGGGCTGAACGGCGATCTAGCCGACTTGCGTACGAACGAAATGTACGAGTAACCAAGTTAGACGAGTCGTTCTCAGGTAAAATCCTTCTCTCTCTCTCTCTTTCTCGCTCTCGTTTCTATAGCACGAGAATAATCGTCTAATTAGCAAATTATTTAAGAAAACTTATCAACTATAAGAATTCTAACGTCTAACCAACAAATTATTTAAGAAAACTCATTAGCTATAACTAGAGTAATCACTAATTTAACGAATAACCAATGATGCTTAGAATAAGCCATAACTCAACAAAACCATTTATACTAGTAAGAGATTAACGCAGAAATCAGGTTGCATACGTCGAAGTTAACTACAGAATCTGTAACAAAATTATTACTAGTGGTTTCATGTGAAGGATTTAATTAAGTTCCGTACAAACGCTGAAAAACTAAGCCATTACCATAGACACATCTACATAGAAGCGAGCATAAGGATATTACCTAAACTAGGAAACTCTATCGAAAGTAGGCCAAGAAGCGGGGTGGTAAAAATCGCCTCATTTTCAGGGGAAAAAGGCCTCGAACGCGTTTTCTCACCTAATCGCGTGGTTCTCTGTGTAGCACATCATGCGGACAAATCAGAGGGCGCCATACCGATGCACTTGCATAGATCTATGGCTCTGTATGTCGAGAAGCTACTCTGCGGAGTAAGGGGAATGAATACGTGTATGGTCGAGATAGACCACGGGAAAATTCTTATAATCAGGATAAGGTTTTATCCCTTCTCTTCTTTTACGCGCTTGACGACAAGAATTTTCGACGCTCAGGAGCCCTATAAACGGCCGCGAAAATCGGCCGGCGACACTTCCACTTACTTTTTCACGGGGAGTCAAGTAAGACAGTTTCACGGGGGGTCAAGCAGAGGACTAATCACTAGCCTGGCAGTCAATAAGTCGCCGGCAGTTTGCCGGGAAATCAAGTAGTACAGAACGATAATTTTTCACCACGGCTGAATTTTCACAAAGTATAGTTTCGAGTAGTACAGAGTACGAGTACAGTACTTATAATTATTAACCCGTGCGAAATCGGGAATATTGAACGTGCAACATTGAACTACTCATGTAGTTTTATTTCAATAAATAATTATTAATACGCACCAGCGCCTACGTTCGATTTTGAGTCTGTCTGACTACACTAATCTACGTCCAACCAACGTTCAACCGCAAGAACCACAGCAACAAACAACCGTAGGTATAATTTTCAATTACCAATTAAAGTGAAATCTTGCTTCGCGTGAAATTGTCATTCAAGTCCCTCCCCATTATTCGTGAAGTGATTATCCCCAACCAAGAACAAAACGCACTCCAGCCCTATCCCGAGTAATTTTCCGCGAGGTTAGACTAAAAAACGGACTTGCGTCTTCGGTATTTTCTCGTCGGGTGTGGTAAAGGGAGAATTTATTCTCCTTGACCAGAGCACGGAAAAGATACACCGAAACGTGAAATCTATGTTAAATTCGTGGGTTCGTAAGATAGGCCGCGATTTCGACGTAACACTACCAGACGTACGCTACATTTTATCCTCTAAAGTGGGTAATTATGATGAGCAAGAAGGAGTAGAAATACGTGCATAAGCAGGCTCGGTGGTGACACGTAAGTATTAATAGTATAATATATACTATTCACCTCAGCAGCAGCGGTATGTTTATGTATCACAATTTTGAAAGTTATTTCACGTTATTCTTGTTTAGCAGGTACGCCGTTGGAATCAAATACAGCGCAAAAAATGATGGAAATTGTGCAATTATCATCGCCCGGCCAATTGACTCCCGAACGCGTAGCTTTGAACAACGTGTCTACCGAAACAGAAAATGTGGATACTTCGAAACGATATCGATCATTAGGTATGTATCAATAAATGAGACAGCCTCGCTTCATCTCTACATACGAACCGCTTGCAATTCTTTGCTTGGTCTTAATCGGTTGAGTTTCTTGACATACGGGTGCTGATATTCAACATCTTATCTTTTTACTATATATAATTTGTTGTTTTGATAATAACGTATGCAATTTAATGCTGACGTGAATGGTTCCAACGGCTGGCGTTCTGATTGTTCGTTACGTTCTTTTAGGTAAGTGATTCTTAAAAATTTCTCAACATCTTATAGTATCGCTTATAAGTGAGGGTAGCTCGCTCGGTGTGAAATATTTCTTATACTGAATAAGTTTTATGATGAATATGTGTATGTATTAGAAGCCAAGTATCTACTTGGAAGGTTAAGCATGTGCCTTAGTTGCCAGATTATTGTATCTTTTACAACTGTTATTACTCGACATTTGTTTCAAAAAAATATTTATACGTGTGTTTGTGTGGTACCTCGCATTCATGCCTACTTGCAAATCCTACTTGGAAATCTCGATGTACATATTCTTCAATGCATTACACCAAGCAACGCTGAAAGAACAACTTTGCAACCAACTCGAAATTGTTGTGCCGCGGAATATTCGTTCTTCGTATATTCGGGAATATTCCATAGCAAAGCAACATTGGAATTCGTTCAAGACAGGAAACGAAGTCCAATGCCCGATCGTACGATCGACACCAGGAACGCCGACGCAGCATGAGGCGACTCACTTGACGTTCGACGATAGGCTAACACTAAAAACGCAAACTAAGGGATTTTCGTGAAGACAGTTAGCAACTGCTTTACGAAAGGGCAGAATTAATTTAGACTCAACAGAGAACGGTTGGTTCCTCGTGAAATTCTCAGAACAACGCGTAATTGTACTTTCTAACTTTGACTTTTAAATAGACAACGGAAAGTTACCGTTGCCTATAATAAATACTTCCTTTTACATAAATTCGTGTTTTTATCGATAACTCGAGATCCATCTCCTTATCGGCAAACGATCCCAAAAAATAATAACTTTTTAATATTATACCGAATACCGAATAATCTAATTACCCGGTACCGGCATAACAAAATATTTCAGAATAGTTTGGTACCATTGTGTTAGAAAATCAGCTGGCGTACGGCGATCGATATTCGCCGTTCGTCGACCTGTTGCTGCTGGGTAGCGTGCTGCGCTCGGCTACAGCGGAGATAGCCGAGGCAGTGCCTCGCAGAGCCGAGGCCGTGCCTCGCAGGCATGCTGCTTGAAGCGAGAGGTCTTCTTTCTCTTGCTTGACTTCGGCATCGCTCACCTGCTATCTCGCTAGCTTGACTTCAGCGTCGCACAACGACGCTTTTGGAAAGCGCAGCCATATTGAAAAATTTGACACTTCTGTGAAAACCCGATCGAACAGTGCATCCTCTGCTCTCAACTCGGACAATTTTCACCAATGTCACCGGATCCACTCAGCATTATCGTGCACACCTGGACTCAAATCAACGGTAAGAGGTAATCGTTACAATTTAACATAATTCAATGACGGTGGGGAGGGTAAATCTCAGCGGTACATCAACATAAAGGTCTCACACTGTGGCGTGATCTGCAGCACGGGCTGTACCACGTTCTCACATCACACGTTGCCAGCTCAATTAATATAATTGCGTGTGTGCTTATTAATTCACTGTACTTTACCCCAACTAAACCTGCTGGGAAAGTACTGTGCATATTTTCTTCTCATTTGTGCATCCTCAACCTCTCATTTTACCGTGCTCTGCAGCGCTGACTGCACCGCTCTTTTTCACTACACAAGAAAAAACAGCACACAATTAATATAATTGTGTGTTTCTCAAAAGTTCAATATTCAAAATTCACTTTAAATTCATTCGTATTTATTTTTATATCTTCTATTTTGCATTTTCTCATTATTTTCAATATCTTCCAGATTTGTTCCACCACCACCAAGGAAGGAATTCTCAACACATTGCTAAATACTGAGATAAAACAAATGAAAATAATTTTCCACCAATATCCACATCGATGTCAGCAGCTGGTGTCCCATTGCAAAATACAGAGGTATCTGGGGCGATAGTATTTTGGAAATATTAACCATTACGAATTTCGGAAACATCGACAAATCTTTGTGGAGTTTCAAAAAAGAGACCTTACACCTCAACAGTCATACCTTTATCTTCACCTTTTCACAGACCAACACAATTTCATGGGTGTCTAGAACAGACGACAATGCTTTTAAAAAGAATTAAAGAAAAAATGAAAGTAGTGGTCATGTGAAAAATACGATTCAAGTTATTACCAAATGTCGAAGATTTCAACCAGAGCAAGAATGGAGATACGATGAATTTGGCTTTCATCTTGTTAGAAGCTTGAGAGCAATGAATCCGCGGTCAGTAAATAATTTTATGTTACAGATAAGAGAAATCTTGGATCATTGCAATAATTAATAATTAACCTTATAAAAAACACCTTATTGAACACATTAGTCTGGCTGATTCTATGTCTTTAGCTTATTAATTACTAATATTAATGCTTGAGTCCATCTGGCCCAGGTGTACTATTGTAGGGATAAGTTAGTAAATCGTATCTACAGTAATGCCAAAAAAAATCCTGTAAATCCGGAACGTATTATATTCGATACATGCGCTTATGCTATAAAAAAGTAAGCTCCAACATAACTAGATCTTTTCCTAAGTTCACAATAGACAGAAATTAAATGTCATACGTATATTATTAGGTGCGCAACTAAGTTCCCGCTGTTTTTTTTCAATGAAAATGCAACTTTATTGTGAAAAAATATTTACAAATGAATCATTCAAAATATTGCCCATCGCTAGCGACAACTTTTTCCCATCGTCACGGTAGAAGTGTCCGTCTTTTGAGGCTATCCACGAATCAAGCCATTTTGAGATGTCTTCATATGAGCTGAACTGCTGATTAGCCAGACCATGTGCCATCGAACGGAACAAGTAATAATCGGACAGCGCAATATCTGGGGAATATGGCGGGCGGGATAGGACTTCTCATTTGAGCGTTTCTAAGTAGGTTTTAACGGGTTTGGCAACGTGAGGCCGAGCGTTGTCATGCTGTAGAATCACTTTTTCGTGCCTCTGCTCGTATTGTGGCCACTTTTCGCGCAGTGCTCAGCTCAATCGCATCAATTGAGTTCGATACCGATGACCGGGCAGTCCCCATGATTATATTCTCTTTGGGTTGCTGTAATGAATCCATTTTTCATCTCCCGTAACGATGCGATGAAGAAAACTCTCCTTTTTGCCGCTGGAGCAGTTGTTCACAGACGAAAAAACGACGCTCAACGTCTCTTGGCTTCAAATCATAAGGAACCTAAGTTCCTTGTTTTTGAATCATTCCCAACGCATGCAATCGCTTGGAAATGGCTTGGCAGTTAACTCCTAATGCTGAAGCAAGCTCTTTTTGTGTTTGGCACGGATCCTCATCGAGCAATGCCTCCAATTCAGAGTTTTCGAAGGTTTTTGGCCTTCCTTCACGCGAATGGTCGTCAACATCAAAATCACCGTCTTTGAAGCGACGGAACCAATCACCGCATGTTGTTTCACTCAGAGCAGCATCTCTGTAAACTTTTTGGAGTTCTCGATGCGCTTCAGCTACCGTTTTCTTCGAATGAAAGAAGAAAGCAGCACTTCCCGCAAATGTCGATTATTTGGCACAAAGTCAGACATTTTCACACAAACAAAAGTATATGACGCAAAAACAAAATCACTAATGTGTTAAAGCGGTTTGTTTACCATATGTCTAAGCTTGGTTTATGACGATTTTGTTATGTCCCAATCCACCAGCTCTTACTACTGGAGCCATCTCTTGAAAAACAGCGGAAAATTAGTTGCGCACCTAATACTTCCCAAGCTGAAGGCTTGGTAACGTGGAACATTAGCAAATGCCTGCGTGAAGGGCAGGGTTTATTATTATTCTTTTATGGTGGGGATTGCCGCGACATCGTGCCTAAACAAGCTCGGGCCTCTCGATGCTAGAAGCGTTACAGAAACAAAGTACAGCAAATAGATACAAGTAGAGCAATCGCTCTTGCGATGTAAGAAGAAAGCGAACGTCAGCATTTATTAGAAACATACTGTAACGGTATTTTCACGTTATCATTAATTTTTATCTTCCGAGGGGAAGAATGCGGGTTCGAACACTAAGATAATTAGTAATAGACTTCTGAATGAGGTATAAGTAGGGTTTATTTAACGAATAAGTATGAAATATGCGGTTTTCGGCTCGTTGGCGCCGTTGGCCGTACAATTAGTTTGAGACGAAATAGTAGATGCAAAGGCTCTTGGCTCTTCTTTATTCTCGACGATATTGGGCTTCGACTCGTGCGCTTTCAGGATCGGCGGCGAACGTCCCAACTAGGCGGAATCGAGCTCGTCCGTCTTGATCTGCGCCCTCCTGGCTGCTGACATAAGCGGTCTGCTTGGCGCGTAGACCTGTTACTGGCGCGTCGGTCAGCTGATATAGACGCTGGGTCTGTGTTCGCATCCAGATTGTTTCTAAAATAGTTAAAATCCTTCGGTTTCCGGGTTATTTCTTGTTTGGGTTTTCTGTTTGTAGTGTTTGGACCGTTTCCGGGGATCTGGTGTATATTTTTCCGTGAGAATATTCTCCCTGTATCGCGAGTGACGTACCTTTTTGTATGTGATGCGTCGCCTACGGATTTTATTTTGCAGTGATTTTTTTTTAAAATTATTTATTTAATAGATTCATCAACAATCTTCGGTGACTGACATGGATGGTTCCTGTTACACTTCTATCTTGGTGAGTTGTTCTCTTTTTTTCTCTTCTTTATCCTTAGTGTCCTGTTGAGTGATGTCGTTCCGATCCGACACTCTTGACCGGGCTGGTAGAATTGTTTCCTCCTCTATTATTGCTTTACCGGCTTTTAAATTCTTAATTTCTTTTTCCTGGTTTCGGTTGGGTAGTGAGCCCGTAATTTCACTTATTAACTAATTTTCCTAGCTCTTTTTCAGAATTTTACTCCAAGAATCACTCTCTTCTTGGTGCGGAGTTTTATTACAGTATTTTGACTCTATCTTTAATTGGTGTTGTAAGTTTCTTAGATGTTGTAGATTTCTATTCCTTCTTTTCCTGCGTTCCACTACTATTTTCTTTCACCAGATTCTGTTGAGAATCCTCTTGGTGCTTATAAAAGGTCTTATGCTTTGACCAGTACGTTGCGCTAATAATTCCTCTTACAAACTATTATCCTACTTATTTCTAATTATTCTACTAAATCTTCCTTATGATATTTTTCTTAATACTCTTAAGCGAACTCTATTACTACAGTTTAATGATTCCTACTTTCTGTTCTCTGTTTAGTTTTTCAGAATTATTTTCTTACTTTCTGAGGTCCGATTCTGTTTTATTCTACTATTAATTTTTCTTTAGTCCCTCCACTCACTTTAACTGCATTTCTCTTTCTTTATAAAATTTCCAAAATATTAATGGGCTAACTCACACCCTTTTATATCCAAATCCTTAGAATTTATGTAAAATGCCTGTTATCTCAAAGTTTTACTGTTGCGCACAAGAGAGTTCTTTCTCGGTAGACAGTTTGGCCGGAGAAGAGAGCTCTCTCTTTTCGCAGTGGCCTTTTATATCCTCCACACTTCTTTCCCACTCTCTTAGTCTGTTTCCTCTTATTACGATTTCTTATGTAATTTTGTCTGTTTCAGATTCCCCGCCGCCATGCCCTGCCGTTCCCCTCACTGCTCGAGCTGGTCGAGCTCGATGCAAAACGATGCAAAATTGTCCACACACATCCGACGTATTACTCTGTAGCTGCTTGAGGCCGTACCGATAGAACCTGCAGTTTCTTCGTAGTCGTGCGAGATGTTGCGGTATAACCGGTGGTAGCCCGTAGCTATGAAAGTACATTCCTTTTCCATGATGGTTAACGTACATGGCGATCCAATGCTCTCCAGGTCCGTCGTGGTTATCCGTGTTAACTACGAGTCCGGCAGGTGACGACCATACACGAGGAATTCTGTCAGCCGGGTATACGCCAACGGCTGAAAGTGGTAGATACTGCAGACTCTCGTAGATTTGTCTAGTGTTCATGCTGAACACATAGTCAATGATTAAATGATGACCGATACGCTTTGAAAGACGTATATATATGCAAAATTTATTTCACAGCATCGTCGATCGTGTCACGACTACATAATGAAGATTTCTCCTCTTTCATATTCTCTTCCTCTTCGTCTGCTGACCAAACATCCATGTATGATTCTTCTTTAAACGGGTGCTCACAAAGCCAATTTTTTATTTGGATAGCCTGGCGCACTGCACAATGCGAAGACGCTATTATATCGTTTATCATAGCGTGCCTGAAGCATTTTCGTAAAGATTTCGGCATAAATGTGTACGATGGGGCGCCCTCCTCATCCTCCAGGTTGGAAATTTCACGACTCGTGATATCGTAAAGAAGTATAGCCTTCTCGTGACCGCGAGTATAGATACGTCTTGATTTTCGCGAAATTTCACGCAAGTTAGCGTATGTCTGTTTACAGCTCACATCGCCCTCGTACCATTCCCGACCGTGAAAATATTTCGAGAGAAAATTATTCTGGCGTCTCGAATGCTGTGGTAATTCGGCAAAGTGACACGGCGGTGCGACGATCCAATGAGCAGAGTACGGTATATCCACTGCTACTACGGCAATTTCTTTCGGAATAAATTCCGAGTCTTTACCACGCATTCCCTGTATATCCACGTCGATATCCATTTTCACGTCTAATCCGTACAGATGCTTGAGTTCGCTTCTACGTCTCTTAACACGAAATAATTTTATGCCGACATCAGCACATTTTTCGCTTATCCGGTAAAATCCACCATTACTTGCCGAGAGGCATCAATTTCAAGGACATTATCATATTCCGCGTAGACTACACAATTTATCGTTGAAGCAAGCGCATCCTCAAATCGTACCTCTATTCTCACACTACCGTATTAAATTCCAATGAGTATTGCTGTTCGCCGAAAGATCGGGTGTCAAATCAAAAGCAAACAGACAGTATCCATAGCGATAATTATCGCGATCGATCGAATCACATATAGATGATTTTTCGTGAAATCAGGTTGTGACGGTTTCGAAGATATTTGAGCACCATCTACATACAACGAGAGATAATTTATCTTGTTATTTTGGAAATTGAATGGATTCATACTGAAATCGCCGTTAAACGCTTTGTTATCGACAAAACCGATAATTATACACTTCGGCAATTGACCTAACACGATATTATCGATAGTTTCTCCATGAACACCAGAGTGTATTGAAATGGCTTTTACCTCGACTCTCGGGAGAGGATATTTCGCCGTAGATTTTGCCAGAGTTCTAAAATGCGAGAGCAGCACACCAGGAGCTATTTTTGTTCTACGAACGAGAAGCGATGCCTCGAGAATCCTTAAGCCGCATTGACCATTCTTTGTATCCCCCACACGACAAAATGACTCTCTAGACCGCACCAACCGTGGTCGCATCTCGACGCCGTTTAATAGGAACCGTTCCTGGTTGAATATATCGCAATGCAGATGACCGAGCAAGTCTACAATTTTTTCGACATTTAAAAATTGTTTCCTCTTCACAAGACCCGTATTTTCCGATGTTATATCATCCATTTTTCCAGGGGTATCGTCGTACCATAGAACACTCGTGATATGCGAATTTTTTGCTGCTGGACCGTAATTCGAAAGTGTTTCTATGTACGCTCGATAAGCGTAGGCATTATTTGGAGGTGAAACTAATTTTTGATTCAGGTATACATCCACCTGATTAAACATAGAATGCAAGAGATTGTTTACAGGGCCGGCACTTACTTTCGATGCTGTACCCGCGGCATTTTCCGCAGGAGGAGATGTTATTTTCACTCTCAGACTAAGCATAGTATGCGCGAGATCGATTTACTCATCACCCTGTCCAGGAATAACAAATTCAATCGGTGAATCATCTGTTAGCGAAGATATGGGTTTGTAATATACCCAATTGGAGCCTTCGATAGTAGTTTGCGTCGGTGGGAGTGAAAATAATTCAAGTTCCGATTTAAGACACTCGCACGAGTACGCATGTAGAAAAGCCATCTTGTTTCAGCTATCCAAAAATATCTGCAACTGTTCGTTGACGAGTCTTCTTCTTCTTCTTATTGTTCTTATTATTATTCTACTTCTTTATTACTTTTCTTTTTGTTACACTCTCATTTTTACGGGAGATACGTCGTGGTTTACGTTCGTCCGATGAATGAGGAGTTCGCGAAATTTTGCGCTTTTTATAACCAGACCCCCGCATGAGAGTGTCAATTTTTTCAGAGGCTTTGCGTTTGAGATTACTGCCTGATTCTCTCGCTCTCTCGCCGATAGCATCTTTCTCAGCTATATTTCTATCGAGGATATCACCGGCTACGTTTACACCAGCACGCAATGCCTCTTTACCAACTGCTTTAGCGCCCTTCCTTAAAAGTGGTAACACTCGACGAAACAGGCCCCCGAGAAAGCTGCCGGTACCGTGTCCTCGTTGATTAGGTGTTCCGACATAAACATGGCTAATACCGCCGTACCCGCGACGGCCCTATCCGTGCTGCACACTGTCAATATCATCCATAGCGGTGTAATCAATCGTGGGATCTTTTGAAATGTAGTGTCACAGTCAACGTTCCCTGCTCGAATGGTATAGGATCCCCGAATTCGTCTCTTATATCGATCTCGATAGTGTGTAAATTATTGCGCAAGAGAGGTATATATCGTGGCGTTGAAAACGATTAAATTTTTATCGAACCATACTGACAGTCATCAGTATCAATAGGGACAACTCGTAAGAGGGGTGTTTGTACATCGCCTGTAATATAGCTCTCGCAGATATCTGTGTATAGAAACATGCTACCTGGTATAGCACCCGTGAGAGATGCAGGCCTCGATCCTGTGTATTCGCAATGCGGTTCTATCATTACTGACCTACAGGCCTCTTCCGAGAATCCTAGTAGCCTCGCGATAGCGGGTGATACGCGAAAGTCATGGTATCGTAGATCGTCGCATACGCAGGCCACTTCGATCTGCCCGCTCAGAAGCATTTAAAGCGCAAATGACCGGCCCCGTGAGGTAGCTTATTTATACTCTCCAAAAGAGCGTCTATAGAGCGATATACACCAGGTGGAACTTGGTCTCTATCAGAGCGTCTCCGTGTTAAAAGATTTAAACCCGATAAATCATAATCACCATCCTCAAAAGTTACGAGATTTCCTACAGTAGGAACATGTAAAAGAGTCATCGGATAAGCAATTTCCACAAGAGAAACAGACCTTTCTCCGTGCAAACGTGTCTGACGCGGTAGTCTTGTAATAAATTTTGTCGTCGTATTATTCGGAAAATACTGCATACTACTGTAGCTCGGTAGTACGACAAAAAAAAGAGCTATCCTTGGAGCTCATATTCATCTGGGACGGTGATTCCGTGGGTTCTTCCTCTTTGTCCTCTTCTTCTTCTCTTTCGTCTTCTCAGATGACGGAGGTACTCGTACTCGCGATAATTCTACCTCGTAGAAAATACCGTCGATCTTGAATCTTGAATAATTCGTTACTCCAACCACACTCATATCCTTTCATGTATAAAACCGTTGTCGGCTCGTTCTTTTTGTGCTGCTATTCGTAGCAGTAGCTGCTATCTCTCTACCGTTCCCTTTTGTTCTGACTTTCTCATCGTTGATTTCTTTTGTCCCGTCTTCCTTATCGAGTGTTTCCTCTTGTTCTGACTTTCTCGTGCTACATCCGTGGATATAATATTGCTGTTTAGAATTTGATGATTCGTTAAATTTGCACATAGACATTAATGCATAGTAAAATCAAAATATTGCTTTATTTGTGACAAATATAAAAACTATCGTTATTTAATTTACATACGGCGTAAACACCAGCTTATACCGAGGGACCGCACCTCATTATTTTTTATTTTTATTTTTTTATTATTTTATCTCCTTGTTTTGCGGCAATCGAGCTTTTCGCTCATATCCGCTCTAAACTCTAAATTTATGAAATTATTCTCTTTCCGTTTTATAGGGTTTACTGTTTGTGTTCATGTTCTTTTGTTTACTTTTCTATTATTACCTAGTTTTTGTCACTTTTTCTTTACCATTTCGGTCTCTTAGCCGGTCGGCCTAGCCGATCGTTGCCCGTCCCTAGCCGCGTGGCGGCGGACCGAATTTCTACTACCTTACTTCCTTTCATTAGCCTTTCCCTTGTTTTTCCTATCAACGCCTAAGGTATTTCTTCCTTCTACTCGCCGTTATCGTGTTCCTGCTCTTCTTCTCCTAACAGGCGTGCTTCCCTTATTTCGAATATCTTTTTTGCGAAGATATTGAATTTAACATAATTCTTTTTTTCGCGCACTAACTCTTGATGGTCTCTTGTTGCCTCAAGTTCCGGGTATCTGACCTCACGATAAGCCTCGCATCGCCATATCATATGGTCTACTGTCTCCCTTTCACCGTTGCAGCATACACCGCATTCTCCGCTCTCTGCGAGATTTCTCTTGTTAAGGCTGTCATTTATCGGGCCATACCCTGTCATCAGGTATACTGTGAACCGTCCCGGGTCAAACCACACCTTTCTTCTTTTGAATCTTACATCCTTTATGAACTTATTCAGGTCTCTTCCATGCTCGTTGTTCTCCCACCTATTTTGCCATTCATCCATTATTTCTTCATATATTTTTTTCTTTTCAGGTTCTAGGTTCCGCTCTTCAAGATCTTCTTCATCTCTTGGTAAGTATATGTACTCGTTCCATCTAACAAACTCATTTTTTCTCACTTTATAAGTCAAACCTCTTTTTGTTGCTTCTAGGTCCAGTGGGGGGCATCCCGCTATTACCTGCATTGCCGCTGTAGAGGTTGTGCGGCACGCTCTTGTCAGCGCCATCAACATCGTCCTCTGAGTCGCATCTAAGTGTCTTCTTGCCAATTGTTTGCTGGTTTCCCTATACCACAGTGCAGCTCCATACGTCACGATTGGTACGCATACTCCTTGATATATTGTTCGCATTACATTCGTCTTTATTCCCCATTCGTCCTTTGCCAGTCGCCTGATTGACATGGCGAATTTCGTAATCTTCTCTCGGGTGCTCTTCATCTGCGGTATGAACGCCATCTTGGAGTCGATGTTAATGCCTTAATATTTATAAACCCTGCAATGTGAGGCTAGCCTCTTTTTTATCCTGACAGCAGGCATCCTTTGGGCGTTGAGGCTGCCCTTCATCATCATCGCCTTAGTTTTTGTTTCAGAGAGGGAGAGCTTGTGCTCTTCGCACCACCGCTCTACCCTCCCCATTATGGCTTTGCTAATCTCCTCTATCGCCAAGCGCGAGTTACCTTTCACCACTAAAAGAAGGTCGTCCGCGTACGCGATCGCCTCGGCTTCTTCTTCTCTCATTTCATCCTCGATTTCTTTGAGGAGCGCGTCCATGCACCAGTTCCACGCAGCTGGTCCCATGATTGACCCCTGCGGGCACCCTCTTTCCATTGTTCGCTGCGCTCGGTTGTATTGCGTCTTAACCTTTACTATTCGCTTGTTGAAATAGTTGTCATAGATTTTTATCAGCGTATTACTGCACTGCATCGTAATTAGTCTGCGTTTTATAGCGGGCCACCACAAATTGTCAAAAGCCCCCTGTATATCTGTGAAAATTGCCAGTACATATTTCTTTTCACTTTGTTGGATGCTTGTCCTGAACGCGACTAGCGTATCTTCCGTTGATCTTTTTGGCCGAAAACCGAATTGCCTCCCGCTTGCAAGGTGCTTTTCGTCGTACTGAGTCTGGATTCTCCGGACGATCACCCTCTCGAAAGTCTTTCCAAGGACCGAGAGCAGAGCGATCGGCCTGTACGAGCCCATGCTCTGACGATCCGCTGTCTGACTCTTCAAAATGTTCCGGAGTTCGGCTTGCTTCCATACCTCTGGGAAGATCCCCACTCGTAAGCAGTTGTTAAAGAGGTCTCTAATTGCGTCTTTGTCATGCTGCCATATGGTCTTCACTACTTCCGGCGGAATCCCATCTGGACCCGGTGCCTTCTTACTTTTCGTTGCTTTTATGGCTGCCGCGATCTCCTCTATGTCGATGTTCGCCTCCTCTATCTCATTGCTATACTGTGAGTTTGCGTCTCTTATAGTCCTGTGCGCTTCAGTTTCCCCTATTCTCGAGTCCTTCGGGACCATCTTTGCGAGCATGGCCTTCGTCGTCTCTTTCCAGGTAGTTGTTCGAGTTCCATCCTCCAGCATGAGTGTGCATGGGATGTTCCCCTCCCTGATTTTGTCCCGAGTAATCTTATAAACCAAGCCCCACGGGTTTGCGTTTCCATCCTGCTTTACGAAATCCTTCCATGACTCTTGCTTCCTTTTCCTAATTGCCGCTGTATATTTATTCTTCAATCGGGAGTATTGGCATCGGAGCGCTGGCTCTCGTCGATCATCACCTTCTCGTCTCGCCAGCGCCAGCACCTTTTTTGCCCTCCTGACCTCAGCCCTTTGCCTCGTCAATTCAGCTGTCCACCACGGTACAGCTCTTGCATTTAATTTTTTCTTTTTCAGTGTCTCCTCGCAAGCCGTCGTAATGATCCTCTTGAGGATTCGCGCCGCCACGTCCGGATTTCCTGTCGCCAGTTGTTCCCTAGTTCTCTCCGTCAATAGAGAGGTGTATGTCTCCCCTAACTTTTTCCAGTTCGCATTTGCCATCCTATAGCCCCCGCCTCGAGAAATCCCTGGTCGGTGCTCCTCTCCATTGCAGATCTCGAAGGCAATCAGGTTATGATCGCTACTTGCGCAATCTGAAGTAACCACCCAGTTGCGGATGGTTCCCCTTAGCCCCTCCGTGATTAGTGTAACATCAATGTTGGACTCTCCGGCTGCCGATGCAAAAGTGCATAAAGACGCCGGTTCGTTCATAACCCTCAACTCGCATTCCGTGATGAAGTCTTCTACCGCTCCTCCTCTACGGTCTAATATATCAGAGTGCCATAAATGCGATCTTGCATTTACGTCCGCAGCTATCAGAACCTTGGGGTTCCTCTCTTTTATCCTTATCCGGCGGATAAGGTCACCTATGTTTTTCAGATAAGGGTCCACTGGATGCGAGTGCTGAAAATACGCGTTTATTATGTAGATTCCTGTCACTCCATTGCTAAGATTTGCACACACCACATGCCCCGTTCCCTGTATATTTACTTGCATTATGTCTAGCGACGGGTTTGTAACAATAATCGCTGCCCAAGGGGTATCCGCATGCGGTTGAACTATCCGGATATTCGGACTGTTGTAACCAATTACCTTCCTTTTCCAGTTATATGGCTCCTGGACGCACATCACGTCATACTGCTTTTCCATAATAAGGGCCCTTAACTCACCCGCCGCCGCTGCTGACCTAGCCGCATTTATTTCTCCGACTTTCAGTCCCATTTTAGCTTTCCTTTATAAAACTCTACCTGTCTCAGGTACTCCGGGCACCTCCTGTCGTTGGAGGCGTGGTTGTGTGCAACTCTTCTTGCCTTGCGGCAGTTTACACAGCTGGGGTTGTCCATGTTTGGACAGTCTTTTTTGAGGTGTCCCTCCCCTCCACAATTTTCGCACTTTGGCTCGGCAGCAGAGCAGTACTTGGCCATATGCCCATAGCCATTGCACTTATAACACCTGGTTATATTAGCGTAATCTCTGACTCTATAGGATCTCCAGAGCATGAAGACTCTGCCCTGTTCAACCATCTTTTGATGGATTGGTCCTAGCATTTCGACAATCCAATTGCGGTTTCCACTCCGATTGGCAAAACTGTGTCGGAAGTTAACTTTCTCTCTTAATTCTTGCGCGACAGTTTCCTCGAGGTCACAGTTCTTCTGAACCAATTCCTCGATTAAATTTTCGACATTCCCGTCTTGCTCCACATCATAAATCATGATGGATGGGCTCAGCTTTTTTGGGTCTTCTGTTTTAAGACGCACCCCTTCCAACCGAGAGCTTTTAACCATCTCGATGTCTCCGCGCCCTTCAACCTCAATAACAACTCCCGGCTTTCTCATCGTTCGAATGCTGCGTACCTTGAGTTTCGATCTTACTCCCTGAAGTGTCGCCATCACATCCTTCTTTATCTCCTCGTTGGTTCTTGGGTCGTTCTCGCTTGCTGGCTTGATGAACACCACCTCAGCCGTTCTCTTTGGCCTGGGAGGGGGCACAGAGTCCGCAAAGATGCGGGCTCCCCCGATTCCCGCTCGCCTTCCTGCGGTCGCCTGCGCATACGTGGTTCGAGTCCCTTCCGCTGCATTTCCCTTCTCCTTCCCCTTTTCTTTTTCTAACTCTGTTCTTATTTTATCAGCTTTGACTACCTGTTTGTACAGAGTACTTTCGAGAATCGTCCACTTATCCAGTACGAACCGTATCGCAGACTTGGTAATCTTATTGCTCTCTTCAAGAAGGTAAGATATCAGTTCTTTTTTCTGCGTCCTAATTTCATTCATGACGTCCGACACTCCGACGTCCTCCGCGCCCTCCGATCCCAAGCTCGATGCCTTCCGTTTTTTCCTCTTTTTCCTTCCCTCGTCCCGTGGATCACCCGCACACGACAAGGTCATCGATTGAAGCCTGCTTCTTTTGCCCGTACTGGTACCATCGCTCTCGTGCGTTGACGTTTCCATACCTGCTTCACCCTGATTGTCCTCCCGCTTCCTCACCCTTTTCTACTTCTTTTCCTTCAGTTTTTGTATTTTTAAGTTATTTGTTTCCATTTTTATTCCCACGAATAGGTCGGAAATTATGTCCGCCCGGCCAGAGCCGCCTTAGCCGGGTAAGCCTAGATACTCCAGGAGTTCGGCAGGTATCCTGGAGGGATCGTTTGCGACCGCACCGTTTTACATCAACGCGGCCATGCAGCCATAGGCACGATGCCTCACACCGTGGCTTTTGATGTTGTGTGTTCTTAGTCTGCCTGCTCTCCCTGGACCTGTCCGGCAAGGTAAGACCTGCCAGGGGCCGAAGCCCCCGCCGGCTTAGCTCCAAGGTTCATCGCAGGAACGCAAGCCCCCCCCACCACGAACAAGGTGACACACTTGGGGGGGGACCGCACCTCATCAGCTAGTGCAGGCGCGCCGCGTCTTATCAGCTCGTTAAGGCCACGAAAATAGCTGATGCCATGGGGTCGCCGCGACCACCGCCGCCGCCGCCGCCGCCGCCGCCGCCGGGGTATAAGCTTATTTAAGAGTCAGCTGATTGATTTTGATAGACACTCATCGATATGGATACACGTTGGAAACATCCATGGACAGCTGTGATAAGCGGTCCTACGGGTTGTGGTAAAACATATTTTGTAAAAAAATTCTTTAAATACATGCGCGAAATGACAGATGTCCCGTTCGAGCGTATAATTTTTTATTACTCAGAGTAGCAGTCCGGGTATTCAGAGTACGGTGATAAAATCGACTTTCACGAGGGTTTACCGCAAGCAGCAGACTACTCGAATGATACAAGACCTAAACTTGTGGTCATTGACGATCTAATGCGCGAGGCATCCAACAATACTGTGGTCGATCTTTTCACCAAGGGTAGCCATCATAAAAATCTTAGTGTCATTTTCATCACGCAAAATCTCTTCAAAAGCAAATAATTATATTGCAAGCGCTGTGTTATCTGAAGCAAGAGCAACGACGTGCAATTTTGCGCAAAGCAGATGTAGCGCTCGTACGCTGTATATACGAGTGTGCTCTAAACGCTTTACAGGGTAACGTGAGTCTGAACAACGTGCAAAAGAATCATCTTCGGAAGCACGCCACAATTCTTCGACGGCTAGCCGCCAAAAAAGGAAATTGGAGCGATAAGAGGAAGATCATCGTCGAGCACTGTGTCGGATTTCTCAAGTTGCTTCTTGTGCCTGTCTTGGCCTACACGAGCCATGGAATATACCAGAAAGATAGTGCTTATACCTCATGATAATATACATCGTCTCGCTGGACTCGCCACTACTGTTGCTACTACTACTACTACTACCAGTGCAGACCCGTTGCCCTCCATACAGACTACCGGTACGCCATTATCGCGCCTCGCCTCTGAGCTGAGTGGAATTCTAAACTCTCACTCGTATAAGAGCGAGAGAGAGAAATGGATAGCGTACCAGCAGGTTTTACAGCGTTATCTTCATATGGTCGAGTACGATAATGCAGTACCGAATATTTCATCAAAACGAAAAATAGCAATACTCGATAGTCACGAGAATAAATCCGACGACGTTTTAATGAACAAAGTTAAATCTCGACTCAATGACACACTTATTATCGATAGCGTACCAAAAAAATTTTAATCTAAAGCAATATCGTTGCTTTGCAATTTGCATCGCAGCGCCGTTGTTGAAAAAATGACATGGGATCGTAATGGTGTTGTTTCCATAGACGGTAGAAGAATTTCAAATCCCAATATCGTTGATCTTGTTAACGATGCTATGCGAGCTAGAAAACGCGAGAAACTCATCGGACGATCTCACTTTGCCAAACTCCTGCGAGCGATACAGATGCCACGCGAATTTATCGGCAATCCCAAGTTACTACACGAGCTTACACCTTCATCATCCTCGACACCGCAGCGGCGTCTTATTTTACCACGCGAAAGCGATAGTATCAGCAGCAATAGCAGCAACAGTAGCAACAACAACGAGGCTGAGACCGCACACTCAAACAGAGATTTAATGCTCACGGCTGAAAACCACATCATCGAGGGGGAGGAGGGGGATGAAGAAGAGGACAAACAATTGCAGAACATCGCGCAAGTAGAATATCGGTCTCGCGCACCGTTAGAAAAGAAAAAGAAAAAAAATCCATTTAAGTGGTCATCGTTAAAATTATGAAAATTCTTCAAAAAATCTATTATGACACCACTCATCCTGCGTCCTATTCTCGAGCAAAAAATTTGGCCCTGGTGGATCGAAGAGTAGCGCGAAAAAATATTTTACCATGGCTCGAGACACAGGATTCATATAACATGCATCGTCTTGTGCGACGACGATTTCCCCGTCGTATGTACAACGTGAGTAATATAGACGATGTATTGGAGGCTGATTTAGCTGATCTTCGCTCGATAGCCACGTACAACGATGGGTACGCACATCTGCTTGTTTTTATCGACGTATTGAGCAAATACGCGTGGGTCGAGGCCTTGCGTGACAAAACGAGTGCAAGTGTGGCCCGCGGTCTTACACGCATACTCGCACGCAGTAACAATCGTCGCCCGCAGCAATTGCAAACTGATCGAGGCAAAGAATTTATCGGCACTCCATTTCAGCAAATTCTCAAGAAAAAGAATATCGATTTTCGCGCTCCTCGTAACCCTGATATAAAAGCCTCGATTGCCGAACGCTTTAATCGAACAATAAAAGAGCGAATGTGGCGCTACTTTACATACACGCGAAATAAGCGCTACATCGATGTTTTACAAAGTTTTTGATATGCTTATAATCACACTAGATACAGCGGAACGCGTATTCCACCGAGCGAAGTAACCCTCGAAAACGCTTCTATAGCCCGAGGCAATTTAGCACGGCGTTACGAGCGTAATGCGAAAAAAATTAACAAGCCTAAGTACAGCGTTGGTGACTTGGTACGTATCAGTACAGCTAAAGCAGCGTTCGTTAAAGGATATAAGCGTGATTGGAGTAACGAATTATTCAAGATTCAATGAATATCAGTGAATCGAGAACCATTCGTGTATATTTTACACGATCTGAATAACGAGACTATCAACGGTATTTTCTACGAGGCAGAATTATCGCGAGTACGAGTACCTCCGTCATCTGAGAAGACGAAAGAGAAGAAGAAGAGGACGAAGAGGAAGAACGCACGGAATCACCGTCCCAGATAAATATGAGCTCCAAGGATAGCTCTTTCTTTGTCGTACTACCGAGCAACAGTAGTATGCAGTATTTTACGAATAATACGACGACAAAATTTATTACAAAACTACCGCGTCAGACACGTTTGCACGGAGAATGGTCTGTTTCTCTTGTGGAAATTGCTTATCCGATGACTCTTTTACATGTTCCTACTGTAGGAAATCTCGTAACTTTTGAGGATGGTGATTATGATTTATCGGGTTTAAATCTTTTAACACAGAGACGCTCTGATAGAGACCAAGTTCCACCTGGTGTATATCGCTCTATAGATGTTCTTTTGGAGAGTATTAAATGAGCTACCTCACGTGGCCGGTCATTTGCGCTATAAATCACTTCCGAGCGGGCAGATCGAAGTGGCCCGCGTATGCGACGATCTACGATACCATGACTTTCGCGTATCACCCGCTATCGCGAGGCTCTTAGGATTCTCGGAACAGGCTTGTAGGTCTGTAATGATAGAGCCGCATTGCGAATACACAGGGTCGAGGCCAGCATCTCTTATCGGTGCTATACCAGGTAGCATGTTTCTATACACAGATATCTGCGAGAGCTTTATTACAGGCGATGTACGAACACCCCTCTTACGAGCTGTCCCTATTGATACTGATGACTGTCAGTATGGTTCGATAAAAATTAAATCGTTTCCAACGCCACGAAATATACCTCTCTAGCGCAATAATTTACACACTATCGAGATCGATATGAGAGACGAATTTGGGGATCCTATACCATTCGAGCAGGGAACGTTGACTGTGACACTACATTTCAAAAGGTCCCACGATTGATTACACCGCTATGGATGATATTGACAGTGTGCAGCACGGTTAGGGCCGTCGCGGGTACGGCGGTATTAGCCATGTTTATATCGGAACATCCAATCAACGAGGACACGGTATCGGCAGCTTTCTCGGGGGCCTGTTTCGTCGAGTGTTACCACTTTTAAAGAAGGGCGCTGAAGCAGTTGGTAAAGAGGCATTGCGCGCTGGTGTAAACGTAGCCGGTGATATCCTCGATAGAAATATAGCTGTGAAAGATGCTATTGGTGAGATAGCGAGAGAATCAGGCAGTATCTCGAACGCAAAGACTCTGAAAAAATTGACACTCTCATGCGGGGGTCTGGTTATAAGAAGCGCAAAATTTCGCGAACTCCTCACTCATCGGACGAACGTAAACCACGACGTATCTCCCGTAAAAATGAAAGTGTAATAAAGAGAAAAGTAATAAAGAAGTAGAAGAATAATAAGAACAATAAGAAGAAGAAAAAGACTCGTCAACGAACAGTTGCAGATATTTTTGGATTGCTGAAACAAGATGGCTTTTCTACATGCGCACTCGTGCGAGTGTCTTAAATCGGAACTTGAATTATTTTCACTCCCACCGACGCAAACTAAAGGGTGATTTTTTAAGAGCTTGAGAACTTTTTTTTAAAAAAAAACGCATAAAATTTGCAAAATCTCATCGGTTCTTTATTTGAAACGTTAGATTGGTCCATGACATTTACTTTTTGAAGATAATTTCATTTAAATGTTGACCGCGGCTGCGTCTTAGGTGGTCCATTCGGAAAGTCCAATTTTGGGCAACTTTTTCGAGCATTTCGGCCGGAATAGCCCGAATTTCTTCGGAAATGTTGTCTTCCAAAACTGGAATAGTTGCTGGCTTATTTCTGTAGACTTTAGACTTGACGTAGCCCCACAAAAAATAGTCTAAAGGCGTCAAATCGCATGATCTTGGTGGCCAACTTACCGGGCCATTTCTTGAGATGAATTGTTCTCCGAAGTTTTCGCTCAAAATGGCCATAGAATCGCGAGCTGTGTGGCATGTAGCGCCATCTTGTTGAAACCACATGTCAACTAAGTTCAGTTCTTCCATTTTTGGCAACAAAAAGTTTGTTAGCATCGAACGATAGCGATCGCCATTCACCGTAACGTTGCGTCCAACAGCATCTTTGAAAAAATACGGTCCAATGATTCCACCAGCGTACAAACCACACCAAACAGTGCATTTTTCGGGATGCATGGGCAGTTCTTGAACGGCTTCTGGTTGCTCTTCACTCCAAATGCGGCAATTTTGCCTATTTACGTAGCCATTCAACCAGAAATGAGCCTCATCGCTGAACAAAATTTGTCGATAAAAAAGCGGATTTTCTGCCAACTTTTCTAGGGCCCATTCACTGAAAATTCGACGTTGTGGCAGATCGTTCGGCTTCAGTTGTTGCAGGAGCTGTATTTTATACGGTTTTACACCAAGATCTTTGCGTAAAATCTTCCATGTCGTCGAATAACACAAACCCAATTGCTGCGAACGGCGACGAATCGACATTTCACGGTCTTCAGCAACACTCTCAGAAACAGACGCAATATTCTCTTCTGTACGCACTGTACGCATTCGTGTGGTTGGTTTAATGTCCAATAAAGTAAACTGAGTGCGAAACTTGGTCACAATCGCATTAATTGTTTGCTCACTTGGTCGATTATGTAGACCATAAATCGGACGTAAATCGCGAAACACTTTTCGAACCGAACACTGATTTTTGTAATAAAATTCAATTATTTGCAAGCGTTGCTCGTTAGTAAGTCTATTCATTATGAAATGTCAAAGCATACTGAGCATCTTTCTCTTTGACACCTTGTCTGAAATCCCGCGTGATCTGTCAAATACTAATGCATGAAAATCCTAACCTCAAAAAAATCACCCTTTACTATCGAAGGCTCTAATTGGGTGTATTACAAACCAATATCTTCGCTAACAGATGATTCACCGATTGAATTTGTTATTCCTGGACAGGGTGATGAGTATATCGATCTCGCGCATACTATGCTTAGTCTGAGAGTGAAAATAACAACTCCTACTCCGGAAAATGCCGCGGGTACAGCATCGACTGTAAGTGCCGGCCCTGTAAACAATCTCTTGCATTCTATGTTTAATCAGGTGGATGTATACCTGAATCAAAAATTAGTTTCACCTCCAAATAATGCCTACGCTTATCGAGCGTACATAGAAACACTTTTGAATTACGGTCCAGCAGCAAAAAATTCGCACCCACGGGTGTTCTCTGGTACGACGATACCCCTGGAAAAATAGATGATATAACATCGGAAAATACGGGTCTTGTGAAGAGAAAACAATTTTTAAATGTCAAAATAACTGTAGACTTGCTCATTCATCTGCATTGCGATATATTTAATCAGGAGCGGTTCCTATTAAACGGCATCGAGATGCGACTACGGTTGGTGCGGTCTAGAGATTCACTTTGTCTTGTGGGGAATACAAAGAATAGTCGATGCGGCTTAAAGATTATCGAGGCATCGCTTCTCGTTCGTAGAACAAAAATAGCTCCTGGTGTGATGCTCTCGCATGCTAGAACTCTGGTAAAATCTACGGCTAAATATCCTCTTACGAGAGTCGAGGTAAAAGCCGTTTCAATACACTCTGGTGTTCATGGAGAGACTATCGATAATATCATGTTAGGTCAATTGCCGAAGCGTATAATTATCGGTTTTGTCGATAACAAAGCGTTTAACGGCGACTTCAGTATGAATCTATTCAATTTCCAAAATTACAAGATAAATTATCTCTCGTTGTATGTAGATGGTGCTGAAATACCTTCGAAACCGTTACAACCTGATTTCACGAAAAATCATCCATATGTGGATGCTTTTTAAACGTTGTTTTCGGGAACTGGAATACATTTCTTGAACGACGGTAATTCGATCGATCGCGATAATTATCGCGATGGATACTGTCTGTTTGCTTTTGATTTGAAACCCGATCTTTCGGCGAACAGCAATACACATTGGAATTTAATACGGTGGTGTGAGAATAGAGGTACGATTTGAGGATGCGCTTGCTTCAACGATAAATTGTGTAGTCTACGCGGAATATGATAATTTCCTTGAAATTGATGCCTCCCGGCAAGTAATGGTGGATTTTACCGGATAAGCGAAAAATGTGCTGATGTCGGCATAAAATTATTTCGTGTTAAGAGACGTAGAAGCGTGTCTGTGAGTAACTAATCAGTCGAACTCGAGCATCTGTACGGATTAGACGTGAAAATGGATATCGTCGTGGATATACAGGGAATGCCTGGTAAAGACTCGGAATTTATTCCGAAAGAAATTGCCGTGGTAGCAGTGGATAGACCGTACTCTGCTTATTGGATCGTCGCACCGCCGTGTCATTTTGCCGAATTACCACAGCATTCGAGAAGCCAGAATAATTTTCTCTCGAAATATTTTCACGGTCTGGAATGGTACGAGGGCGATGTGAGCTGTAAGCAGTCATACGCTAACTTGCGTGAAATTTCGCGAAAATCAAGACGTATCTATACTCGCGGTCACGGGAAGGCTATACTTCTTTGCGATATCACGAGTCGTGAAATTTCCAACCTGGAGGATGTGGAGGGCGCCCCATCGTATACATTCATGCCGAAATCTTTACGAAAATGCTTCAGACACGCTATGATAAACGATACAGCGTCTTCGCATTGTGCAATGCGCCAGGCTTTCCAAATAAAAGATTGGCTTCGCGAGCACCCGTTCAAAGGAGAATCATACATGGATGTTTGGTAAGCAGACGGAGAGGAAGAGATTAAGAAAGAGGAGAAATTTTCATTATGTAGTCGTGACACGATCGACGATGCTGTGAAATAAATTTTGCATATATATACGTCTTTCAAAGCGTATCGGTCATCATTTAATCATTGACTATGTTTTCAGCATGAACACTAGACATATCTACGAGAGTCTGCAGTATCTACCACTTTCAACCGTTGGCGTATACCCGGCTGACAGAATTCCTCGTGTATGGTCGTTACCTGCCGGACTCGTAGTCAACACGGATAACCACGACGGACCTGGAGAGCATTGGATCGCCATGTACGTTAACCATCATGGAAAAGGAATGTACTTCGATAGCTACGGGCTACCACCGGTTATACCGCAACATCTCGCACGACTACGTAGAAACTGCGAGTTCTATCGGTACGGCCTCAAGCAGCTACAGAGTAATACGTCGGATGTGTATGGACAATTTTGCATCGTATTCCTATATCTTATGTCGTGCGGCTTCACCATGTCGCGATTTAATAATCTCTTTAGCGATAATGTAATGAAAAACGACAGATTAGTGCGTGAATATTACAATGCTTTTGCCTCTCGACGATCGAAGATTACTGTGTTTGCAGGGATGTTGCATAAGACGGTAAATATGTGTAAAGTGATTTTAATAAAATATTGATCAATTAAAAACAAATACATCGTCTTACTGTGCCTCTTATTTTATAATCGAGGTCCCTCGCGGTACGGTATCATATTCTGCGCCTTTTACTGCAGAGCAAGCGCTTCGCGAGGAGCACAGCGCAAAGCCGTATGCACGTGCAAAACCGTTGTTGCTGCATTCAGAGAGCTGGACACCTTAGTTATGATTCAGAGGGCGGTTTGCTATCTTCAAAGCCCGTGATACCAACCAGCAGCATCCTGAGCATTCAGTCTGTCTTCAACTTCGTGATCGCGCAGTCAAAAACGTATTTTTCGCAATGTATCCTCGTTACGAGGCTAGCGGGTTTTCGGAGTCCTCAGTGCCGAAATAGACATCGGGTACGATGGCGGCGTCGTGGACGCGGGCTTCGAGAACCCCGAGCTTCCTGAAGCAGACGATGCTCGGTTATGAAAGTGTCGACGCGCGCGCGCGAGCGTGTGTGTGTGTGTTTTTGTGAGTGAGATAGTGAGAGACAGGAGTTTAAAATCGCCGTCGAAGGAAGGTGGACGTCAACAACAACAGAGGTAAGTACCTAATTTTCTTTCTTTTTTTCAAGTATGTGTACACCTTTGCTCCATACTGCTCTTATCTCTAGTCTTTCTTGTTCACCAGAGTACCCACACCACCTCACTTTACCATCTCCACGTTACCGACACTGGTTAAGCAGAGTGGGTAGCGCGACGGTGGAAAAGTTTGGTGGTGGGGGTAGCTGCGCGGTGGGGGAAGGAGTGGGGATAGGAGTGGGATGAAGCAAAGGTGTACACATACTACTAATATTGATCACTCACTAATAGCGTGCTCCACGAGCAAGGTGAAGTCTGAGGCGTCGTCCGCCCCCATGTCCCCACGTCCTGTTGATGATGGCGGCTGGCTATCAGAGTGATCGGCAGCGGCCGTCCGGTCGTTAGCAGCGTTGTTGGCGTTGTCGGCAGTGGCCGTCGAGTCGCTGTTGGTGTTGGAGGCGGCGGCTGCCGTCGGCTTCAGTCCTAACTTAAGTTGAAGAAAACCGGAAATCTCGGCCAAGATCTCCTCCAGAAGGGCCCTTATCGGGGTGTTTCCGGTCACAGAGGATATGCCGTAGTCGACGGCGTTGACCTCGTAGCAGAGGTAGGGCTCCTCCTGGCCAAGTCGTATCGAGATGGGCAGGGTCTGAGTAAAGACGTTTCTCACCTCGACCTTGCGCTTCATTTGAGTGGAGTCGTCCTTTACGGAGACAGTCTTACCAACGGTTGGTGAGGCTTTGGCTCGAGCTGGCAGGGCGCTCGAGCACGCCAAGTGGCGTCTCCACCTACCCTGTATTCCCACATAAGAAGAGTCCGAATGGCACACACGAGCATACCATGTGACACATTCATCGATGTGCCCGTTGTATAATTGTGCGTTGTCCGAAATGTCACATAGTCGACAGCGGCACGGGAATGCTACCGGCGCACCATTGGCTTCGCGTACCGTACAATTCTCAAGGCCGTCACATGCATCCGTAGCTTTACGACACACTACGCACTGCCTTTCGAACGTCAATCGATGTGCGTTGCGCAGCATAATGACCCTTGTATTCAGAATTACACAATTACTTCCACACGTAACCGTTGATTGAAAAATTGGTCTGGGTACTATGGTTGGTCGAGAGCGAATGAGTCTTCTCAGTGCTCTCGAAGAAAGTTACCCCTTTGTTTAAAACGAAGTGTGGGGAAATGCCTAATCTACATCAGTCGTATGTGGTAATGCAGAAGGTAATTGAATAGCCTTCTTACTTTGTCCCTTATCTGTTCACACTTGTATTCTCATTCCCGTTTATGAGTACCCAGCTCTCGGATTTTGTTCTCTATGTCATAGAGCGAGGCTCCCGGAGTATGAAGTCTATATGCTCGCACGATGCTATGCACAGTTGTTCATGTAGCAGACGTGAGAGTTATCGGATCCCAGTCTAGAAGGAATTTCTGGGCAACGATCGGCGCAACTGCTGTTATATTCAAGAGTAGCCTCGGATGACAGATATATTGCGCACGTTGTTCGTATATTCATATCCCTGTGAGCATCGTGTAACGCGTTTTAGCGATACAGTTTTCGGTCAAGTGCAATATCCCAGCCCCTTTCAAGTTGACATGCTGGTCTGGCAAACCAGGACAGAGAATCCTTAGAGGCTCTGGCTCGGTCAGGGAGAATTACCACCCGCCCTGGTGTGGTAAATATCCGCAAAATGCTTCATGTTATGGGTGTAAACGGATATCACAATATCGAAATGTGTGGACCTTGGACGGATTAACATTAGCAGCTCGCATGCGCTGGAGACAGATGCCTCATGAACCGGGTTTTCCATCAAGTAAATTAACTTTCGTTCGGCCTCCCTGCATGAGGAAAGGTACATGGAATCTGCGAGAAAAAATGTACGATGTTCCGCAGATAGGGCTAGATGTTTAGAGGAGAGGCGGATGAATGCCGATCCAGTTTTGTTGCCGATCTTCTGAGGAACCGGCCAAGTATGCATATGGTAAAGTTGATAGTTCGTCCGGTCCAGTAATGGTATATGCACGACTATCAGTATACGTCCCTTCTGATAAGTGAGTTGCGTTCGAGCAATAAAGGCCAGCGTCTCGGACCTCGTGTATTTCATTGTCATTGGAAACTCTTAAACGCTGGCCCGTATCTGTACCTCCTTGGCCATGGCCAATATCAGTCCTGTAGTCAGAATGCTCGGATCGAGTCGGCCGTCACGCATTGAATCGATAATACGTAGGAAGTGTTCGCGCGTCCTTATGTATCGTTCTACTCTCGCTTCTACGCGGGTGGCGTAATTCAATTGGGTGCTGTTGTACTGCAACCGAGCTTCATTCCTGCGTAGCATGTTCATCTCCATTTGCAACTGCGTAACGTGTGTAATGAGACTGTTCACTCGCTGAGCTTCTACAATGCTCTCTTCATGTAGCGTTTGAAGTCCCGACGTTGCTATATGCATATGTTTTCCGATGAAGTGCGTGAGATTCGTTTGGTCGGTAAACAGTCGGCCGATTTGGTCGTTGAAATACTCGCATCTTC
This sequence comes from Cylloceria caligata, assembly GCA_963942595.1. Taxonomy (NCBI): domain Eukaryota; kingdom Metazoa; phylum Arthropoda; class Insecta; order Hymenoptera; family Ichneumonidae; genus Cylloceria; species Cylloceria caligata. The sequence goes on from OZ012705.1 coordinate 38,627,039, forward strand.
TTGAGTCAGAGTACCAAATAGTGACTTACTGACTGATCCAACAAAGCCGAGAGGGACTGACCTTCTCTTCATGGTGTGAGGTAAGTCTTCTATCGGCTCTCGTACAAGTCGGGAGTCGTATGCGACTTGTTTTAATTCATCCATGAGTCTTTCCTCTCGAGTTATCTGGCTGGAAATGTAACTTATTCGAAGCACCTCCCGTCAGATATTTTCCGAATTTATTAGGCTGTATGAACCGAGGATCCCTTGCAGCCGAGCTGCGTCGGTGGGGAAGTCTTCTATGAAGCGACTGACTTCCACGAAGACCATAATCCTCCACTCTGCGTGCTACAGTCGCAGTTGCATAATTTTTTCGTAGTAAAAGCCCGAGCATTTGCTTACGTCAGTGACTTAAAATTAATCTGATGCGCTGAGCGAGCACAGTACCGTCGCAATAAGTTCGAGAATGATGCCCGTACTCATAGTCTTCATGATGCTTTCTTAAATTTAATTTGCTGTTTAGATGAACAATGCATTCTTTTTTTAAAACTGTCCCTTCTGTGGGTTCCACCCATGTGAGGACACACGCAAGCATACAAAGATATTTTCTCGCGCATGCAAATGATAATACTTATCTATACTTATTAGTATAAATCCGCGCATACGAGTGCTTTATGTATTTATATGAATACAGATATATTGTAACTTAAATTTTCACCATAACGCACCACGTTATCTATAGCTGGTCCGAGCTATTTTTCCTCCCTTTTATTTTTACTCTTTCGAGCTGGGCACCAGGCGTTTACGTGCCGGAAGAAAAATAACGAGGTGGTTGACCAGACTCAGCCCAGGCTAACTACAGCTGTTTAAGGCAGAGTGGGTGGTTCGGGCTGTCAAGGTAGTTATAAGTCCATAAAATCCATACATTAAATTAATCAATAAAACCAGTCACTAAAGTCTATAAATAAAATCAGTCAATAAAATCGATGAACAAAACAATAAATAAAAATTCATAAATAAAATCCAGAAATAAACAATATAACAAAAAAAAACAACAGAAAGTCAAGTAATACGAGTAAAACCAATAAATAACACAGACAACAATCGCAGGTACAGGATTTACAAATGCCTCTAGGGCAGATAATTTATTTACTTAAAACGACTACTGATTTTTCAGCAAAAAGAACAAAGAAAAATATAAAAAAAATATCCCGTAAACTTGCTCTGGTTTTCTCACAATCAATAGACCTAATGGTCCCGGCAGTAGAGTGTAGTGAATTGGCTAGACAACGGCTAGCTATATGTATATTATGCTCTATCGGCTCACTATACTTAATCCGTTCCGTTACCCGTGTGAACCCCGTAGGTTTACCGTACGACGTTCAAACAAAACCGATACATTAAATGTTCAAGTATAATCACGCTATACTCCGATAATTACGCTCGGCGCACATCATAGTGATAAATCGCAAGGCCAGGAACTGCCGTATCGCGTAGCACTCGCCCCAGTCATTGCGAAGCTGTCGCACATCACACTTGTGATCGAAGAACTTAATTAATAACAGTATAGTTTCGTGCGTGAGTGCAATTATAATCAGCGTAAACCATATCACTGGATTATGAACAGGTATTTATAAGTGTTTCGTTTTGTAATATCAGGAGGTAAAATGTATACCATCAACCGAATATAAATTATCGGTAAGGTGATGCAGCCCGTCGGATTGTGAATCGCCTGTTGTATTTTATAGGGATTCAGTGACTGAGCGAATATAATCTTTAATGTTAAAGGCGACCAGATTCGAAATAATATAAATTTGGAATCGCATATTGAAAGGAAAGACTATTGTATATCGTCTCACAATTGATGGGTGGCGCATACTATTAGCACCCATCTAAGACGACCTTTGTACCCACGGATATCATCGGGCGAGGATTCATATATTCATTGGACACTGGGCCATATCAGGCCGTTTGAGATAGGCTTCCAGCCGGAGATCGCCCGCGTAACGTACGTTGTCCGATCGCTCCTCCCGCTCACCGCCTATACCATCACAGCTAGGTCAACTGTAAACATTGAACCTCATAGATAAGTGAACCCCTTCGTCGATTTATATGTGTACATGGAACTGTCGATTATTGTCAATCTCCGTACGCGTTAGCATTGATTATTGGTGTAGCTAGCCAGAAAAAGTATGTGCGTGCATAATTTATATAATTTGTTAATAATTTGTATAGATATAGATGTATAATTCAATGATAAAATATTGTTTGTGATTTGATATAGTAAATTAATGTCATGAATGAGAACGATAAAATTTGATTAGACGAATTGAATAGCCACTATATTCGAGAATTTAAACTGTGATGCTTCGCGCATGCACTATGCCTATGTGTATCCATTTGATTTCATACAGACACCCGATGGTGAATGGCAATAACATATTGTTGCGAAATCCGTCTAGATGTTGTTGGAACGACCTGAGAATATATTGAAAATTATGAGTCTTCACTCACGACAGGGAAAAAAGAAGCCAGACAAATAGATGTTTAGATAGAGAAAGTGGTTTATTTTCACCTTCCGCTTGTCAGGTACAAAAATATCAGTTTAAGCCAAAATAACAAATATAAAAATAAATTATAAAGAATTGAGATTGAATTTTGGATTTTGGAGAAATATTTAAGTAACAGACAATTACATTAATTGTGTGCTGTATTTATTGAGAGTAGTATACGTGCTGCAGCCAGCGCTGCGGAGCACGCCATGCAATGAGATATGTGAGTGCGTAGATTGATTTTATTAATTCCAGTAACTTCTCAATAAGATAGAAAAATAGAATGTACAGAGAGTGAGTGCTGGCACATGCAACTCTGGTACCTGAGTGCTGGAATTTTACTATGACAGACCTTGATGCAGTCAACGCTGCACAGTACGAAAAAGTGAGCTTGAGGATGCACAAAATGAGTGGAATAAATTCACAGTACTTTCCCAGCAAGCTTGGTTGGGGGAAATTACAGTGAACTGATATAAACACACGCAATTGTATTAATTGTTTAGTGAATTACACTGAATGGTGACGGTGTACTCTTACCTGAGTTGTGAGTACTGGTAAGCACAGAAGGTTGAGAAAGTCCGGTGAAAGCAGTGGAATAGTCCGAGATGTGCAGGAGATGTGTACGCTGTTCAGCGGGTTTTCACAAAAGTATCTACTTTTTCAACATAGCTGCGTGATACGAAAGCGTCGTTGAGCGCTGGAGTCAAATGAGTGAGATAGTCGGTGAGCGAAGCCGAAGTCAAGCGACAGAGATAACCTCTCGCTTAACGCGACATGCATGCGAGGCACAGCCTCGGCTCCGCGAAGCCCTTCCTGGGATTCTGGCAAGTGGTAATTACGAAAACAGGCAATTGTATACACAAACGCTCAAAGTTTAATGGCACACAAGGAAACAATCCAACATCAGTTTATGAAGAGGATGAACCCGGCAATACTGGCGCTATCGGAGGCAAGGTTGATACCAGATATTGAAGATAGTGTAGTAGAGTTATATTATACGTAAGAAACGATATCAAATATGAAGTAATATTAAGGAAAAAATTAATATCTAACTGTTGGTGTGTAGCGGTAGAAGTGAAAGACAGTATGCCCAAAGGTACGGTCGAAGTTCTGTACCACTCACCGAGTGCGTCAGATGGTGACTTTATACGATTTTTGGAGAATATAGTGGACTTATTGGTAGTGAACGGACAATGTATAATGGTAGGAGATTTTAATATACATGTAATGAAAGATTCGTTTTATGCAAAAAAATTAACAACAGAAATGTCATATTTAGGTATAAAACAATATCAGGGGTACAAATTGAAAATGCGGGTTTGATAACAGATGGCGTTACTAACGCTATACGCATCAGGCAGTACTGTGACTATGTTCATGTCAAAGCTACGTCTTATAGCTTTAATTTTCAGTATGTGTCAATTTGTCGCAGTGTCAAATTCATAGTTTTTTTGAGCTCTCAATATGTCGAGTTTCGTGCCAACAAAACAGCATTTGCGGGAAGTTTTAATTTACTTCTTTAATTTGAAGAAAAGTGCTGCTGAAGCACATCGATTGGTCTCCGAGGCTTATCCGAGTCATGTTCCATCGGTTTCAACGTGCGAGAGATGGTTTGTGCGGTTTAGAAGTGGTGATTTTGACGTTGAGGACAAAGAGCGGCCGGGCCAAGTGAAAAAGTTTGAGAATGCTGAATTGGAGGCAATACTCAATGAAGACTCGTGTCAAACTCAACAAGAGCTCGCAGATTCATTGGGAGTGACACAACAAGCCATTTCCCATCGTATAAAAGCCCTCGGAATGATCCAAAAGCAAGGACATTGGGTGCCGTATGAGCTGAAGCCGAGAGACGTCGAGCGCCGTTTTTTTGCATGCGAACTGCTGCTCGAACGGCAAAAACGGAAGGGTTTTTTGCATCGCATTGTCACTGGTGATGAAAAGTGGATCCATTACGATAACCCGAAGCGCAAAAAATCATATGGTTACCCCGGCCATGCATCATCATCGACGGCCAAACCAAATATTCACGGCGCCAAGCTCATGCTCTGTATTTGGTGGGACCAGCTGGGTGTGGTGTATTATGAGCTATTGAAATCGAACGAAACCATCACAGGAGCACTATACCGAACTCAATTGATGCGTTTGAGCCGCGCACTCAAAGAAAAACGGCCACAATACGAGCAAAGACACGACAAAGTAATTTTGCAACATGACAACGCTCGGCCACATGTTGCAGCGCCGGTCAAAACATACCTACAAACGCTGAAATGGGAAGTCTTACCCCACCCGCCGTATAGCCCAGATATTGCTCCTTCCGATTACCACCTTTTCCGATCGATGACACATGGCCTAGCTGACCAGCGCTTCCATTCTTACGAAGAAGCCCAAAAATGGGTCGATGACTGGATAGCAGCCAAGCCGGCCGAATTTTTTCGCGACGGTATCCGTAAATTGCCAGAAAGATGGGAAAAAGTTGTGGCTAGCGATGGACAATACTTTGAATAATTCATTTGTTACCATTTTTTCAGAATAAACGTTCAAAAATAGAAAAAAATCCCGCATTTTCAATTTGTACTCCTGATATATTGATAAGCCAACGTGAGTTAAGAAAGGTAGTAAAACATTGACAGATTTGGTTTTTGCGAATAGTAAGGTGAATCGTAAAGTGCATGATAAACCAAAAATAACAGATCATTCTTGGATAAATATTGAACTAATTATAAGCAACAAGGGTGAAAAATACAGAGAATTTATTAGTAGAAATTAGTAGTATGTGTACACCTTTGCTCCATCCCACTCCTATCCTCACTCCTTCCCCCACCACGCGGCTACCCCCACCACCCCACTTTTCCACCGCCGCGCTACCTACTCAGCTTGACCAGTGTCGGTAACGAGGAGATGGGTAAAGTGAGGTGGCGTGGGTACCTTGGTGAACAAGGAAGAGTAGAGATAAGAGCAGGATGGAGTAAAGGTGTACACATACTTGGAATACAATTTTTAACTCACCCTTGTGTTGGCTGCATCTACGACGACTCTCCAGGGTGACGGGCACACGCACATATGCACACACACGTATTCTCTCTCCCTCTCTCTCTCTCTCTCTCTCTCTCTCTCTCTCTCTCACTCACTCACTCACTCACTCACTCACTCACTCACTTACTCACTCACTCACTCACTCCCTCACTCACTCACTCACCCTCACATAAAAAACCACAGCTACGCGCTAGGGTAATGGGAATTACCCGCACCCATGGAGCGTGGGCACCGTCAGGGGTACGCATGCGTATCCCGATCAGCGTATTATTACCGCGCGTTCCATCAATCTGATCTAGATAGCCATCCTCGTCAATTAAATGATCGAGGCCGAATACCGTACACTTCACGAGCAACGCCGGTAAGTCACTAATCGGCGGGCTGGGGTGGAATAGTTGCTGCCAATCGAAGTATAGCGATTCATCGATATCGACAAGCAGCACCTCGCAGCATCCGTCATCATCCATGTCGATGATCTCACCGCGCATAGCGTTTTGATGCCGCACAACGACACACGAGGCTCCCGCACACAAGTCCTCAAATTTAAATACACTCCTCTCGGCAAGTCCATCAGTATATAATTTCTCCAAATCGTCCTCTAGTTTTTTCCACGCACCACACATTAATCCCGTACGTAGGAATATCGCGTTATCCCCCGCACCGCAAACCACCCGACACACAAAAGCCACGGCTAGAGCGAAGTTGTCGTACCGCGGATACATTTTTTTCTCGATTTAAACTTTCGTCGTGCACTGCTAAAGACAGGCTGAATGCTCCGGATGATGCTGGCGGTGATCACAGCGTTTGAAGATAACAAACGCCCCTCTGAATCATAACTAGGTGTGCAGAGCTTTGAAGTCAATGTCAGCGGTTTTGCACGTGCGTACCCCTTTGTGCTGTGCTTCTCGTGAAGCGATTGCTCTGCAGTAAAAGACGCAGAATATGATACCGTACCGCGAGGGACCTCGATTATAATTTATATATAATTATAAAATAAGAGACACAGTAAGCCGATGTACTAGTTTTTAATTAATCAATATTTTATTTAAATCACTTTACACATATTTACCGTCGTATGCAACATCCCTGCAAGCACGGTAATCTTTGCTCGGAGGCTACTCGAGAGGCAAAAGTATTGTAATATTCACGTAGTAATTTGTCGTTTTCCATTACATTATCGCTAAAAAGATTATTAAATCGCGATATGATGAAGCCGCACGACATAAGATGCAGGAAAACGATACAAAATTGTCCACACACATCCGACGTATTACTCTGTAGCTGCTTGAGACCGTACCGATAGAACTTGAAGTTTCTTCATAGTCGTGCGAGATGTTGCGGTATAACCAGCGGTAGCCCGTAGCTATCGAAGTACATTCCTTTTCCATGATGGTAAACGTACATAGCGATGCAATGCTCTCCAGGTCCGTCGTGGTTATCCGTGTTGACCACGAGTCCAGCCGGTAACGGCCACACACAAGGAACTCTGTCAGCTGGGTAAACGCCAACGGTTAAAAGTGGTAGATACTGCAGACTCTGGTAGATTTGTCTAGTGTTCATGCTGAACACATAGTCAATGATTAAATGATGACTGATACGCTTTGAAAGACGTATATATATGCGAAATTTATTTCACAGCATCGTCGATCGTGTCACGACTACATGATGAAGATTTCTCCTCTTTCTTATTCTCCTCCTCTTCGTCTGCTGACCAAACATCCATGTATGATTCTCCTTTAAATGGGTGCTCGCGGAGCCAATTTTTTATTTGGATAGCCTGGCGCATTGCACAATGCGAAGACGTTGTATCGTTTATCATAGCGTGTCTGAACCATTTTCGCAAAGATTTCGGCATAAATGTGTACGATGGGGCGCCCTCCTCATCCTCCAGATTGGAAATTTCACGACTCGTAATATCGCAAAGAAGAAAAGCCTTCTCGTGACCGCGTGTATAGATACGTCTTGATTTTCGTAAAATTTCACGCAAGTTAGCGTATGCTTGTTTACAGCTCACATCGCCCTCGTACCATTCCAGACCGTGAAAATATTTCGAGAGAAAATTATTCTGGCTTCTCGAATGCTATGGTAATTCGGCAAAGTGACACGGCGGTGCGACGATCCAATGAGCAGAGTGCGGTCTATCCACTCCTACCACGGCAATTTCTTTCGGAATAAATTCCGAGTCTTTAACACGCGTTCCCTGTATATCCACGACGACATCCATTTTCACGTCTAATCCGTACAGATGCTCGAGCTCGACTGATTAGTTACTCACAGACACGCTTCTACGTGTCTTAACACGAAATAATTTTATGCCGACATCAGCACATTATTCACTTATCCGGTAAAATCCACCATTACTTGCCGAGAGGCATCAATTTCAAGGACATTATCATATTCCGCGTAGACTACACAATTTATCGTTGAAGCAAGCGCATCCTCAAATCGTACCTCTATTCTCACACTACCGTGCTTTATTAAATTCCAATGTGTATTGCTGTTCGCCGGAAGATCGAGTGTCAAATCAAAAGCAAACAGACAGTATCCATCGCGATAATTATCGCGATCGATCGAATTACCGTCGTTCAAGAAATGTATTCGAGTTCCCAAAAACAACGTTTGAAAAGCATCCACATATAGATGATTTTTCGTGAAATCAGGTTGTAACGGTTTCGACGGTATTTGAGCACCATCTACATACAACGAGAGATAATTTATCTTGTAATTTTGGAAATTGAATGAATTCTTACTGAAGTCGCCGTTAAACGCTTTGTTATCGACAAAACCGATAATTATACGCTTCGGCAATTGACCTAACACGATATTATCGATAGTCTCTCCATAAACACCACAGTGTATTTAAACGGCTTTTACCTCGACTCTCGTAAGAGGATATTTAGCCGTAGATATTGCCAGAGTTCTAGCATGCGAGAACAGGACATCAGGAGCTATTTTTGTTCTACGAACGAGAAGCGATGCCTCGAGAATCTTTAAGCCGCATTGACCATTCTTTGTATCCCCCACAAGACAAAATGAATCTCTAGACCGCACCAACCGTAGTCGCATCTCGACGCCGTTTAATAGGAACAGCTTCTGATTCAGTATATCGCAATACAGATGACCAAGCAAGTCTAGAGTTTTTTCGACATTTAAAAATTGTTTTCTCTTCACAAGACCCATATTTTCCGATGTTATATCATCCATTTTGCCAGGGGTATCGTCGTACCAGAGAACGCTCGTGAGATGCGAATTTTTTGCTGCTGGACCGTGATTCAAAAGTGTTTCCATGTACGCTCGATAAGCGTAGGCATTATTTGGAGGTGAAACTAATTTTTGATTCAGGTTTACATCCACCTGATTAAACATAGAATGCAAGAGATTGTTTACAGGGCCGGTACTTATTTTCGACGCTGTACCCGCGTTAATTTCCGTAGTAGAAGATGTTATTTTCACTCTCAGACTAAATATAGTATGCGCGAGATCGATATATTCATCACCCTGTTCAGGAATAATAAATTCAATCGGTGAATCATCTGTTAGCGAAGACATTGGTTTGTAATACACCCAATTGGAGCCTTCGATAGTAGTTTGCGTCGGTGGGAGTGAAAATAATTCAAGTTCCGATTTAAGGCACTCGCACGAGTGCGCATGTAGAAAATCCATCTTGTTTTAGCTATCCAAAAATATCTGCAACTGTTCGTTGACGAGTCTTCTTCTTCTTATTGTTCTTATTATTCTTCTTTTTCTTTATTACTTTTCTCTTTATTACACTACTATTTTTACGGGAGATACGTCGTGGTTTACGTTCGTTCGATGAATGAGGAGTTTGCGAAATTTTGCGCTTTTAATAACCAGAACCCCGCATCAGAATGTCAATGTTTTCAGAGGCTTTGCGTTTGAGATTACTACTTGATTCTCGTGCTCTCTCGCGAATAGCATCTTTCACAGCTATATTTCTATCGAGGATATCACCGGCTAAGTTTAAACCTGCGCGCCATGCCTCTTTTCCAATTGCTTTAGCGCCCTTCTTTAAAAGTGGTAACACTAGACGAAACAGGCCCCCGAGAAAGCTGCCGATACCGTGTCCTCGTTGATTAGATGTTCCGATATAAAAATTCCTAATACCGCCGTACCCGCGACGGCCCCAACCGTGCTGCACACTGTCAAAATCATCCATAGTGGTGTAATCAATCGTTGGACCTTTTGAAATGTAGTGTCACAGTCAACGTTCCCTGCTCGAATGGTATGGGATCCGCAAATTCGTCTCTTATATCGATCTCGATAGTGTGTAAATTATTGCGCAAGAGAGGTATATATCGTGTCGTTGAAAACGATTTAATTTTTATCGAACCATACTGACAGTCATCAGTATCAATGGGAACAACTCGTAAGAGGGGTGTTTGTACATCGCCTGTAATATAGCTCTCGCAGATATCTGTGTATAGAAACATGCTACCCGGTATAGCACCGGTGAGAGATGCAGGCCTCGACCCTGTGTATTCGCAATGCGGCTCTATCATTAAAAACCTACAAGCCTCTTCCGAGAATCCTAGTAGCCTTGCGATAGCGGCGATACGCGAAAGTCATGGTATCGTAGATGGTCGCATACGCGGGCCACTTCGATCTGCCCGCTCGGAAGCGATTTAAAGCGCAAATAACCGGCCACGTGAGGTAACTAATTTATACTCTCCAAAAGAGCGTCTATAGAGCGTCTATAGAAGATATACATCAGGTGCAACTTGGTCTTTATCAGCACATGTCCGTGTTAAAAGATTTAAACCGGACAAATCATAATCACCATCCTCAAAAGTTACGAGATTTCCTATAGTAGAAACATGTAAAAGAGTTATCAGATAAGCAATTTCCACAAGAGAAACAGACCATTTTCCGTGCAAGCGTATCTGACGCGGTAGTTTTGTAATAAATTTCGTCGTCGTATTATTCGGAAAATACTGCATACTACTGTTGCTCGGTAGTACGACAAAGAAAGAGCTATCCGTGGAGCTCATATTTATCAGGGACGGTGATTCCGAGCGTTCTTCCTCTTTGTCCTCTTATTCTCTTTCGTCTTCTCAGATGACGGAGGCACTCGTACTCGTGATAATTCTGCATCGTAGAAAATACCGTCGATAGTCTCGTTATTCAGATCGTGTAAAATATACACGAATGGTTCTCGATTCACTGATATTCGTTGAATATTGAATAATTCATTACTCCAACCACGCTCATATCCTTTCATGAAAGCTGCTTTAGCTGTACTGATACGTACCAAGTCACCGACGCTGTTATTAGGCTTTTTAATGTTTCTCGCGTTACGCTCGTAACGCCGTGCTAAATTTTCTCGGGCTATAGAGGCATTTTCGAGGGTTACCTCGCTCGGAGGAATACGCGTTCCGCTGTATCTAGTGTCATTATAAGCATATAAACAGTTTCGTAAAACATCGATGTAACGCTTATTTCACGTGTATGTAAAGTAGCGCCACATTCGCTCTTTAATTGTTCGATTAAAACGTTTAGCAATCGAGGCTTTTATTTCAGGGTTACGAGCAGCGCGAAAATCGATATTCTTATTCTTGAGAATTTGCTGAAACGGAGCGCCGATAAATTCGTTGCCTCGATCAGTTTGCAATTGCTGTGGGCGACGATTGTTACTGCGTGCGAGTATGCGTGTGAGACCGCGGGCCATGTTTGCGCTCATTTTGTCACGCAAAGCTTCGACCCACGCGTATTTGCTCAACACATCGATAACAACAAGCAGATATGCGTACCCATCGTTGTACGTGGCTATCGAGCGAAGATCAGCTAAATCAGCCTCCCATACATCGTCTATATTACTCACGTTGTACGTACGACGGGGAAATCGTCGTCGCACGAGACGATGCATGTTATATGAATCCTGTGTCTCGAGCCATGGTAAAACATTTTTTCGCGCTACTCTTCGATCCACCTGGGTAAAATTTTTTGCTCGAGAACAGGAAGCAGGATGAGCGTTGTCATAATGGATTTTTTGAAAAATTTTCATAATTTTAACGATGACCAGTTAAATGGATTCTTTTTCTTTCTCTTTTCTAACTGTGTGGGGGGTCGATATTCTAAAGGGTGGTTAATTTTTAAGGGCCGATGTTAAATGTGAACCACACCTAAACGTCAAGTTTTTTTCTGCATTTCATTTGACATTTCTCAATTTCAGACTAACTCATTTTGAACCATGGAAAGATATACAATCGAGCAACGCGTTAAAGTTATTCAGGCTTTGTTACGTCCTGGTCCCCCGCTATATTCCACGCGAAATTTTAAAAAATATTTTTACCAGTATTTTACACATTTTTATACATATATTATTAATACGAACAGATATATACCTGTTCTCTCTCTATATATATAACTTTATATTAATATGTTTTATTAATACATATTTTAAGCGTATAATTATCCATACATTTTGTATGCGCGTAACCAATACGCGCACCCTGTATTTGATGCATGTAGGTATATGTATAATACGTGCATGCACATATACATTAAGACATATTCTTAGCCGTCCACTGGGGTATAAGCGAGAAACGCTGAGCAAAGCATCGCGCGATAACCACCCGTGCGACTTTGTTTAGTCCCACGACTAGAGCCAAGCATGGTTATTGAATATGACTTTGTATTTGTCGTGGCAATGCACAGCCTCTCTCGCACCCTAAACGGGATAAGGTTGCTCGCCACATTCCAATGTTATCCATTGGCGAGTAGCCACTTCAAATCTTTAAGCTAGCGTAAGCAATCCCACGTGCCGGGCCGCGGTGCTTGGTCCAGGCGACCGTCGAACGGAAGCGATAAGCCCGACACCCGGCCGGGTTACGCTGACAGGCCGGTGAGGCTGCGAGGCCCGTTGTTCTGATTCTTAGAATCTAGATAGAGACCCGCGGGACTCGCAACTCTGCACTTTTGAGAGTAGGCGACTGGAGGGGCACTTAGCCACCCAATATACAGAGTCGTTGTCTTAAAAGAGGCAGTCCTCACCGTGCGGGCAGTTCTGAAACATCGTACCTCTAAATTAGCTATATCGCTCATCAAAATCGTACTTTCCAAATTGTTCACGGATTCAAGTATTTTTATAGTTGTTCACGGATTTTAAAACATTTTTATTTGTGCGTAGTTAACATTTGTTCGCGCATTTAAGAATTTTAATATTTGTTCACGCATTTAAACATTTTATTTGTGCGCGTTCCAATAAAAAACGGTATTATACAAGGGTGTTCCGTGGTTTTCATAGATCCACCCGCTGAAATCCCAACATCTCCTAACCCCGGTCTTCTTTACTGTTTTCTGTCGCCAAGCTTGCCGCGATTTCTCTCTCGTGGGCCAGCTACTTTGCGCGACGCTCGATCGTAAGGCCCCCGTGGCCTTTGGTCTTTCATTTCTGACTAGGTGATCTGGAGCGCGACCCTCGTTGCACCTCCAGATCACGTGTTGTTTGGTCCCGCACCTGGTTGCGAGTCTGCAGCACTCTACACCCTGGTGGCGCTTGGAAACTCGCGCCGGGGGATCTTTTAACTAGGGAGTGTGGCGTCAACTAAACAGTTGCACACCCTCCCGTCCTCTTTGTTTCACGAATCCGCGTGGTACCCCAGGGTCCTCCACACGGGTTCTAGTTTTCTTCCAAGCGGTTCGCGCGCCCACCCTCAATGTGGACGCCGATCCTCTAACTGTGTATACCTAAACTCCCGCCTACTTTACTGTTTTCTGTCGCCGAGCTTGCCGCGATCTCTCTCTCGTGGGCTAGCTACTTTGTGCGACGCTTGGTCGTAGGGCCCCCGTGGCCTTTGGCTTTTCATTTCTGACTAGGTGATCTGGAGCGCGACCCTCGTTGCACCTCCAGATCACGTGTTGTTTGGTCCCGCACCTGGTTGCGAGTCTGCAGCATTCTACACCCTGGTGGCGCTTGGAAACTCGCGCCGGGGGATCTTTACCTAGGGAGCGCGGCGTCAACTAACAGTTGCACGCCTCCCGTTCCACTTTATTTCACGAATCCGCGTGGTACCTCAGGGTCCTACACGCGGGTTCCATTCTTTTCTGAAGAAACACCGTATGACCACAAGGAAAGTGGACAGCGGTCTTTTTTCGCCAACCGTTCCTAATTACCCAATAATTTAGATGGGCAAAACCCGCAAACGCGCGGGACGACAATTGCGAGAAAAACAATCCGAAACGTCGCAAGGATCCTCGTTAGAAAACGTGGAAATAGCACCGAATTCTAACAGAGGATTAGCCAACGTAACGATACAATTACGCGATTGGCCCGACGGCGCGGGTGGGCGAACTCTAAAATGGGTTCCTGTAGCGGCTATTCGGCCTATGGTCGTGCAACGCTGCACGATCCGTCCCGACGAGGAACGACAGGCGCAACCGGGACCGTCAACATCATCGTCGCAACCGGGGCCAGCAAATTTTTCTGACACTACGGATTCGGACTCGGACGAGCGTCCCGTCGTCGTCCTCGACTAGTTCGTGGGGAACGGCGCCAAATTAGTTTTAAGGTAAGTAAACCCATTGGTTTTTGTAGGAAAATAAAATATTTCGACAAGTCGACCGTGCCCCAATCCCGAGGCAGCGCATTCTGCCTCAAAATGGGGGAAATAAAATATTATTCCGTCGTTGCGTCCATTCGTTAAAACCCAGGACGTAACAGGAGTAAATTTTTGGTGGCAGCGGTGGGATATCACGGTCTACTTGCCAAAATAAATTACCCATGTTTTACCAAGCACCAGTCTCTCCGACGGCGTGAAATCCTTTGTCATCTGTCTGAACATTTGAGTGACGTTTTCCCCGCCCTCGGAACGGCATAGACCGGTCCTTTTCCTTTTTTTTTTCTCGCTACTGAGCGCTGTTACTGTTAAACAAATAGCAATATCACCGCCGAGCGAGGGGCGTGTTTGTTATAAATAATAAATAAACACAGAATATCTGTCGAGTTTTCATCGCGATTTTTCTCTTTCGTCGCGATTTATTTTTGAAAGTGCTCAAGGAAGGCTATGCCGCTTCCCTCCCGCTCCTTTTGTTAATGTTATTCATTAAGATAAACCATCCTTAACTGTTTTCTGTACATTGCATGAAAAACCTTATATGGGACATCGGCGTCTCTGAACGTATATTGCGTCGAGCCGGCTCCTCCTTTTGAACGAAAGTCCGCGAGCTTGAAATAAGAATTATCCGTACGCGCCGTTGTGCGACTAGTCGCAATGAGTGACGAGAACACAGCTGATACGCCGGGCGACGGGTCTCCACCCAAATATTTATCCGAAGAGGAGTTGATGACCTTAAAGGACCAACTTATAGCCAAACAAAGGCAACTTAACGATCGCGAGCAAGAATCTCGCGCACGCGAACTCGCGGTAGACTCACGCGAACGCGCCCTTGAAATCCGGGAAACTAAACTCGCAGAACGAGAAATAGAAAACGAGGAACGCCTCATTGATATCCAGCAACGGGAACTCCGACTCCTCGAGGCCAAACCTATTGCTCCCCAGCATAAACCCGAAGACGCGGTAGAAAAATTAACCAGAGATTTTCAAACATTAAAAGAGGAAATAGCTTTGCTCTCGACACGAGGAATAGGGCCCTTGCCTGAGGTACAAATACTCGAACACCCGACCCCTGCTAGAGAAGGTCCAAATACTCAATTATCTTTTAAGGATGTGCTCGAATCGGTACCTATTTTTAATGAGGACACCCCCCCTATTTTAAAATTTGCTCGTGCTTGCAAACGCGCGAAAGAATTACTCGCGCCTCACCTCGAGCCTACTTTCGCACGGTTATTACGGAACAAATTAAGGGGTCGCGCATATACCGCCGTGGAAGACGATGTGTTCAGGACGGTCACGGGATTCACAGATCGGCTTAAGGAAATTTTTGGGTCAGTAAAAACTGTAAATCAGTATAAGGGCGAACTCGGTAACGTAATGAAGGGTGGAACTGAGCACGTCCTTGACTACATCAGCCGCGTAAAAGACTTGCATTCGGCCATTATAGAAGGCGAAACCCAGAACTGCGGGCACTTGACGCCCATACAAAAAAGAAATCTCGAGGGCGACACTCTCGAATGTTTTATTATGGGGTTGCCTCCAGATTTTCGCCTCCGTCTGAGGTTTGAAGGGTACGAAAACCTCAACCAGGCCTATACTAAGGCCATCACGGTCGAAAAAGATTTGGAACGAGATGATAAAAATTTCAAAGGCAGGGCCGCGCCAGTTAGACTACCGACTCCGAAGCCCCCGGTGCAGGTAAAAACCGCGAAAACCGAAGCCGTGTCTTGCGAACATTGCTCCTATTCGGGTCACGTTTCAGAAAATTGCTGGAAAAAATTTCCCGAAAAACGACCACCGTTTAATCCAGGAAAGACGGGCGATGCGACCGCGGTTCTAGCAACGCGACCTCCGCCAAAAACTTGCGTTTATTACCACAAACCGGGGCATGAAATTAACAATTGTTATAAGCGCGAACATGACGAAAAACGCAAGGCGTCGGGAAACGAGACCGCTCGTTCGTCGACCCCAGGCGCACGCCGAACGGAAGCGCAACCCGAGCGCCCTGTGCGAGTAGTTCAAGTAGCCGAACAGTCCGTACAGCAAACGTCCGACTAAAAACACATTCGTTCGTCCCGTCGGTAGACATAAGTTCGCCCCAATTAGCAAAAACAAGCGAGTTTCTAGTCGACTCCGGAGCCGACCCAAATTTAATAAAGCAAAAAGCATTAAAATGTAGCGTCCCGGTTAATGACTCGGATATTTTACGCCTCCAAGGCATCTCAGAGGGACCCGTGTACACCAAGGGGTCCACCGACATTAATATACTCGGTACGGATACCGAATTTCATTTAGTTGAAAATTCTTTTCCCATCGATCAAGACGCAATCCTTGGCGCAGAATTTCATGGCAAAAATAGAGCCAGTATAGACTGGGATAGAGAGGCCGTCAGTTGGAAAGATAATGTTTTACCATTTAAAAAACAGGAGACAGTGTTTCTCCCTGCTCGTTCTAGTAAAATATATCACGTTCGCGTCAGAAATTCCGAAATTAAAGAAGGGTATATACCCCGTTTAAATGTAGCCGAAGGAATTTTTATCGGCGAAACGGTAGTCACTAATAATAATGGAGTGGCGTATTTGAAGGCATTTAACACCACCGAAGAAGGCGTGGAACTCACCGTACCTACGGTAACCTTGTTGGCATTTGAAGAGTTCCATGACCAGGATGGTGAATCCTCCAATGGTAACTGCGAACCCATAAGGGCGCAGGACATTCCACGTGGGGAAGGCCGCGCACACGACCATGGTGTAAAAACCGCCGCCGCAACCTCGGTTAATAATGAGGCAAGAATACAGTTATTAAAATCTTTGCTCCGCCTCGACCATCTTAATGATGAGGAGGTGAGTAGCGTTGAACGGATAATTAGAGCGACACATGATCTATTTTACTGCCCGGAAGACTTCTTGGGCACTACTAATGCAATAACGCATAAAATAATAACAACTGACGACCAACCCGTTTTTAAACGCCAGTATCGTTTTCCTCCAGCTCACAAGGATGAGATCACGCGGCAGGTAGGCGAAATGATCGATGGCAAAGTCATAGAACCTTCCGACTCTCCATACAGTTCACCGTTGTGGATCGTTCCGAAAAAACCCGATTCGCACGGAAAACCGAGATGGCGAATGGTAATAGATTATCGGCACTTAAACGATAAAACTATAGGAGACGCTTACCCTCTCCCAAATATTATTGAAATTCTCGACCAATTAGGTCAAGCTCGATATTTTTCTGTTCTTGACTTGGCAAGCGGGTTCCACCAAATTAAGGTCGATCCCAAAGACGCGCATAAAACGGCGTTCTCAACGCCGTTCGGTCATTATCAATTCTCGCGAATGCCTTTTGGGCTTAAGAATGCCCCCGCCACGTTCCAACGGTTAATGGATCGTGTATTGTGCGGCTTACAGGGTATCGAACTTTTCGTGTACCTGGACGATATAGTCATTTACGCGAATACGCTCCAGGAGCACGAGCTCAAATTCCAGAGATTGGCAGAAAGACTGCGTAGAGCAAACTTGAAGCTCCAACCAGACAAATGCGAATTTCTCAGAAAGGAAGTGGGATATTTGGGCCACATTATTAGCGAAGATGGTATCAGACCAGACCCGAAAAAATTAGAATCTATCAGACACTACCCTAGGCCGAACACACCTACGAAAATAAAGCAATTTCTCGGTTTAGCTGGTTACTACCGTCGATTCGTCGAAAATTTTTCGGGTATTGCGAAACCTCTTACAATACTTCTAAAGAAGGGAGTCGCGTTTTTGTGGACGGAGAGTCAGGAACAAGCGTTTATTAAACTTCGCGAAATACTCTGCAAATCACCGGTGCTCCAGCACCCGGATTTTACAAAACCTTTTATTATTACAACCGACGCTTCAGCGCACGCTATCGGAGGTGTGATCAGCCAGGGCGAGATCGGAAAAGACCGACCAATTGCGTATACCTCGCGGACATTAACGCCCGCGGAGCTTAATTACTCGGTTATCGAGAAAGAATGTCTAGGAATAATTTATGCGGTCAGTTGTTTTAGACCATACGTATATGGTAGGGAATTTGTATTAATTACCGATCACAAACCCTTAGTTTGGCTAGATTCGGTAACAGATCCGTCGAATCGTTTGGTTGGTTGGCGTTTCAAGCTCAGAAACTATGATTATAAAATCCTCTATAAATCGGGATCAGCGAATGCGAACGCTGACGCTCTTTCGCGCAACCCTCCCGTACCAATTAAGACGGTCCACCTGGTCAGACCCATTAGAAAACGAGAGGACGACGACGAACCGGTAGGTGGCACGCGTATACTCACCCGCTCGAAAAGAGCTAGAATGCAGGAGGAGGCCGCGCAAGGTCCGAACAAGCCCGCGAAAATCACATGTGAGGCGAGCTCACCGCTTGGTTCCCCCTCGTCCTCCCCCGGCCCGTCAAATAAGGTTGAGGAGACACCCGATGACGGCGAAATCGCAGAAGTAGAATCCGAATCAACTGACGCCTCCTCGTGTGAAGACGATGGCCCAGTCATTGAAGAGGATCCTCCCGACTTCGCGATCATCGAGTCTCGCGATAATATTAGCATGCGTACAGACAATTTAGTGTATATTACAACGACGAAGAACCAACCTGTAGATGTCGGCGCGAAAGATTTGTTTGCTGCAGGGAATCTCCCGGAAAAGGAACACCTTAACTTAGCTCGAGTAAACGCAACCCGTGTAAAATCCAAAGTATACGTCGCTCTCCCGGTGAAAAACGATCTCCGCGCGAATGTTCACGTAGATGACCTCGCGGAGGCAATACAATCCTTGAGGGATCTTGTAATGGAACTAAGAATAAAATCGCTTAGTATAGCAAAAACCAAGGAAATAGACGGAATACCTTGGAACACTGTAATCGAATTATTGCGAAATAACCTCGCGGACCAGCCATTGCGTTTGACTGTATGTAAAAATTTAATTCGAGTACCACCCGACGAAGAAAGAAGAGACATCATCCAAGAATGCCATAGCTCTCTGATCGGAGGTCATAAAGGGGTCAACAAGACATATTGGCGGATCCGCGAGAACTACTTCTGGAAGGACATGAAGATCCACATACAACAATTCATTCGCGGTTGCCAGGGGTGCCAGCTAAAGAAATTGGTTCGAGTCAAAACCAGACAACCGATGGTGTTAACCGACACGCCTGGTAGCGCCTTCGACAAGGTATCGATGGATATCATGGGCCCTCTCCCGACCTCGGAAGAAGGTTACACCAGTATCCTCACCATCCAGGATTTGTTGACGAAATACTCAGTCGCTATTCCTCTACGGCGAACGACAGCCACCGATGTCGCGGATGCCTTCACGAAGAACTTCATCTCTCGTTTTGGAGCGCCCAGGGCTCTGCTAACGGACCAGGGCACCAACTTCTGCAGCAGCCTCATGAAAGACGTGGCGCGAAAATTTAGGATCAAACATTATCGCACCACGGCTTTTCATCCACAGACGAATGGCTCGGTAGAACGCTCTCACCATGTACTTACAGAATACTTGAAACAATTTGTCAACCAACGCACCGACTGGGAGGAACTGTTGGAAATGGCAATGTTTTCCTACAACACTAGTCGTCACGAAGGCACGGGCTTTACGCCGCACGAACTTATTTTTGGCAGGCAAGCCAGACAGCCATCCAACCACGACAGGATAGAAGAAAACCAACGTCCAACTTACGTGGACTACCTCCACGACCTTTTCGCAAAAATAAAAGGGTTACAGGAAATGGCCGCGGAAAACCTTAGAAGGGCCAAAGAACGGTCAAAAGACTATTATGATCAGCGAATCAATCCCCAAAATTTCAAAGTAGGAGATATGGTATACGTTCTCAAGGAACCCAAGGGAGGAAAATTTGCCGACCAGTATCTGGGACCTTATCCCTTACTGGAAAGTCTTAGCGGCGGAAACGTAAAAATCAAATTGAATGGGAGACCGAAAATTATCCATTTAAACAAATTGAGAATTTGTAAAAGCTAACGACCGTCTCTTTCCAGGATGTTACGAACACTCGCTATGATGCTCCTTACGAGCATTGGGATAATGGAGACGACGGGCCTAATTGGCTACGACTGTAGCGGGTCTACCCTCAACGTCACCACCCTCTCGCTTAAGGGAGTAGCGGAGTGCCAAGTGCCATCGAGAGACCCTGAACCAACGCAAATTCACATTCAACTTCTACAGCTGTCGGAATTCGACGAAACCATGGTCGTCCAGTGTAAAATCGAAATAACCAGAGTGATAAACTACTGCGGAATGCACTCTCACAATTCAATCGTTCACGATGGATTGCACCAGTACATTCACGACATGGACGACTCCGGATGCAGACGCCTCCAGGAAACAGGAATAATTCGGCTGGGCTTCGCCGCGGAAATCGTAGGACTACGTCGCAACGACACCACTACTCGCAGCGTCACTCTGGCGGGTTCGGCCTCAATGGACGGCAAATGCACAGGAACACAGTACAGCGACCCTTTTGGCACATGGAGCGACGTCGTGGTGCACGCAACAGTAAAAGTGAGCCTCTTCGAATACCGCGCAGTGGTAAACCTCCAAGCCGGCAAAATTAGTCTCTTGTCGGGAACGCAGTGTAGACTCTCGGAAGGCCATTGCATGGATATCGATGGAAACAGTGCATACTGGAAAATAGCACCATTAGACGCGTGCAACTTCGATAGGTACGATGTCTTGTACGAAGGAATCGCTACTAAACTTAAGGACATTGAAGAGGGTTCACGACTGCCGGATGTGTATACGCTCACGTCGGACTCTACAACTTTCGCTTTGGCTAAACGTTCGGAATATCACGTTTGCGGATACGTCCTATCAAACACCGAACACCCGAAGTTATTCATCCTTGAGGGGCGGAAAGGAGAATCGTTCACCACAAAAAGGAAAATAGCAGTCAACAACTTGGACATGTTCTCCTACATCAATTCCAAATTCGTGTACATCGAGAAACACATGAAGAAACAAATGAAAAACTTGTACAAGGATGTTATAGGACAACGTTGCGAGCTAGAGAGGCAAATTCTCCAGAACGCCCTGACAACGGCTACTCTCCTCCCCGAAAAATTTGCTTTCGCAGTAATGAAGGGACCCGGTTTCATGGCAGTTATCGCAGGCGAAGTGGCTCACATCATTAAATGCGTTCCCGTCGAATGCAAACTACGTCGTACGGAAACTTGCTACCAGGAACTGCCTGTACTTTACAGAAACGAATCGCTCTTCCTGTCACCTACAACAAGGACATTGGTGAGATCTGCAACTATAGTGACTTGCGACCCGGTGGTCCCTACTCAGTACCAAATAGAGGGGACTTGGTACCGCTTCGCACCACAACCGATAGAAGTCGTGGCTCCACGTACCCTCGAGCCGATGACTCGGCCCACGTGGAAATACCAATCAGCCGGTAACCTCGCTACCAGCGGGATTTACACCCAAGAGGATGTGGACAAACTCCGCGAGAGGATTATGTTCCCGGCCGAGAAACCAGCACTACTAAACAACCTCGCACGAGGAAGTGCGGGTTACAACCTTCCACCAGGGAGTGTCTCTATTAAAGGGCTCCTCGACGAGGAAACCCTCAATCACTTGGCTGAAAACGCCGCTACGCGACTCTGGAACGGATTCGTTAAGTTCGGCTCCGCGAGCGCAGGAATTATCGGAATATTTCTAGTGATCAGGCTGATAAAATTCGTAGTCGACACTTGTATCCAAGGCTACGCCATCCACTCAATATACGGTTGGAGCCTGCATTTGATGGGGGCTATATGGAGTTCGATAACAGGACTCCTGCTCATCATCGGTCATCGACGCAGAGAACTGACACCCGCAGTTATGGAGGCTGACGGAAACGGAAGGGCAACAGATTCAATGCCTACCCCTCTCCCACGGGAATCTCGACCAGATCAACAACCGAAGATCCCATCCGCTACGCTCGAAGGCGTGGACCCAGTCCTCTATGCCCGCCTAGTGGCCTCGAGGATGCAGAGCCCAAGCACGGCATCCAACTGAAGGAGGGAGGTGTTACGTCCTGGTCCCCCGCTATATTCCACGCGAAATTTTTAAAAATATTTTTACCAGTATTTTACACATTTTTATACATATATTATTAATACGAACAGATATATACCTGTTCTCTCTCTATATATATAACTTTATATTAATATGTTTTATTAATACATATTTTAAGCGTATAATTATCCATACATTTTGTATGCGCGTAACCAATACGCGCACCCTGTATTTGATGCATGTAGGTATATGTATAATACGTGCATGCACATATACATTAAGACATATTCTTAGCCGTCCACTGGGGTATAAGCGAGAAACGCTGAGCAAAGCATCGCGCGATAACCACCCGTGCGACTTTGTTTAGTCCCACGACTAGAGCCAAGCATGGTTATTGAATATGACTTTGTATTTGTCGTGGCAATGCACAGCCTCTCTCGCACCCTAAACGGGATAAGGTTGCTCGCCACATTCCAATGTTATCCATTGGCGAGTAGCCACTTCAAATCTTTAAGCTAGCGTAAGCAATCCCACGTGCCGGGCCGCGGTGCTTGGTCCAGGCGACCGTCGAACGGAAGCGATAAGCCCGACACCCGGCCGGGTTACGCTGACAGGCCGGTGAGGCTGCGAGGCCCGTTGTTCTGATTCTTAGAATCTAGATAGAGACCCGCGGGACTCGCAACTCTGCACTTTTGAGAGTAGGCGACTGGAGGGGCACTTAGCCACCCAATATACAGAGTCGTTGTCTTAAAAGAGGCAGTCCTCACCGTGCGGGCAGTTCTGAAACATCGTACCTCTAAATTAGCTATATCGCTCATCAAAATCGTACTTTCCAAATTGTTCACGGATTCAAGTATTTTTATAGTTGTTCACGGATTTTAAAACATTTTTATTTGTGCGTAGTTAACATTTGTTCGCGCATTTAAGAATTTTAATATTTGTTCACGCATTTAAACATTTTATTTGTGCGCGTTCCAATAAAAAACGGTATTATACAAGGGTGTTCCGTGGTTTTCATAGATCCACCCGCTGAAATCCCAACATCTCCTAACCCCGGTCTTCTTTACTGTTTTCTGTCGCCAAGCTTGCCGCGATTTCTCTCTCGTGGGCCAGCTACTTTGCGCGACGCTCGATCGTAAGGCCCCCGTGGCCTTTGGTCTTTCATTTCTGACTAGGTGATCTGGAGCGCGACCCTCGTTGCACCTCCAGATCACGTGTTGTTTGGTCCCGCACCTGGTTGCGAGTCTGCAGCACTCTACACCCTGGTGGCGCTTGGAAACTCGCGCCGGGGGATCTTTTAACTAGGGAGTGTGGCGTCAACTAAACAGTTGCACACCCTCCCGTCCTCTTTGTTTCACGAATCCGCGTGGTTCCCCAGGGTCCTCCACACGGGTTCTATTTTTCTTCCAAGCGGTTCGCGCGCCCACCCTCAATGTGGACGCCGATCCTCTAACTGTGTATACCTAAACTCCCGCCTACTTTACTGTTTTCTGTCGCCGAGCTTGCCGCGATCTCTCTCTCGTGGGCTAGCTACTTTGTGCGACGCTTGGTCGTAGGGCCCCCGTGGCCTTTGGCTTTTCATTTCTGACTAGGTGATCTGGAGCGCGACCCTCGTTGCACCTGCAGATCACGTGTTGTTTGGTCCCGCACCTGGTTGCGAGTCTGCAGCACTCTACACCCTGGTGGCGCTTGGAAACTCGCGCCGGGGGATCTTTACCTAGGGAGCGCGGCGTCAACTAACAGTTGCACGCCTCCCGTTCCACTTTATTTCACGAATCCGCGTGGTACCTCAGGGTCCTACACGCGGGTTCCATTCTTTTCTGAAGAAACACCGTATGACCACAAGGAAAGTGGACAGCGGTCTTTTTTCGCCAACCGTTCCTAATTACCCAATAATTTAGATGGGCAAAACCCGCAAACGCGCGGGACGACAATTGCGAGAAAAACAATCCGAAACGTCGCAAGGATCCTCGTTAGAAAACGTGGAAATAGCACCGAATTCTAACAGAGGATTAGCCAACGTAACGATACAATTACGCGATTGGCCCGACGGCGCGGGTGGGCGAACTCTAAAATGGGTTCCTGTAGCGGCTATTCGGCCTATGGTCGTGCAACGCTGCACGATCCGTCCCGACGAGGAACGACAGGCGCAACCGGGACCGTCAACATCATCGTCGCAACCGGGGCCAGCAAATTTTTCTGACACTACGGATTCGGACTCGGACGAGCGTCCCGTCGTCGTCCTCGACTAGTTCGTGGGGAACGGCGCCAAATTAGTTTTAAGGTAAGTAAACCCATTGGTTTTTGTAGGAAAATAAAATATTTCGACAAGTCGACCGTGCCCCAATCCCGAGGCAGCGCATTCTGCCTCAAAATGGGGGAAATAAAATATTATTCCGTCGTTGCGTCCATTCGTTAAAACCCAGGACGTAGCAGGAGTATTATGAAAATGGGCATTCAAATCAAAATGCATATCGTGCACTTCGTGATTTTTTCGGTCAATTTAATCGTCCAAATGTGCGTACAATCGGAAAAATTGTGCAAAAATTTGAGCAAACCGGGTCTGTAGGAGATATTAAAACACCAGTGCATGCTCGTACAGCTCGTACTGCAGAAAATATTGCTGCTGTTCGCGATAGTGTGGCTGAAGAGCCGTCCACCTCAACTCGTCGTCGTGCCCAACAATTGCACCTCTCAGGCTCGTCATTGATGAACATTATGCATAAAGACTTGCATTTACACGCTTATAAGGTGCAATTGACTCAAGAACTAAAGCCTCTTGACCATTCCAAACGTCGTCAATGGTCAGAATGGTGGCAAGAAATGGCAACAGTGGATGATCAATTTTCGAAGAAAATCATCTTCAGTGATGAGGCACATTTTCACCTCAGTGGATTCGTCAATAAGCAGAATTGCCGCATTTGGTCGAATCATAATCCAAGAGTGATTGTCGAAAAACCAAGAGTGACTGTTTGGTGCGGTTTATGGGCTGGCGGCATCATCGGGCCGTATTTTTTCCAAAATGAGGCCGGTCAGGCAGTTACTGTGAATGGTGTTCGCTATCGTGAGATAATAACGAACTTTTTATGGACCGAATTGGAAGATATGGATGTGGGCGATATGTGGTTTCAACAGGACGGTGCCACTTGCCACACAGCTAACGAAGCAATGGCTCTTTTGCGCGACAAATTCAATGGCCGTGTTATCTCACGTGGTGGCGATGTCAATTGGCCGCCAAAATCATGTGATTTGACACCGTTGGACTTCTTTCTTTGGGGTTATTTGAAAGAAATGGTGTACGTCGATAAGCCAGCAACAATTCAAGAGCTAAAGGATGAGATAATTCGGCACATTAACGGCATAGAACCTCAATTATGCCTAAGCGTCATCGAAAATTTGAACCATCGGATATAGGTGTGCCGCCGAGGTCGCAGCGGCCATTTGGCCGATATTTTGTTCCATACATAATTGAACCATACCATATTATCATAATAAAAAGAATTGACAATAATTTCCTAAATAATTTGTGTTTTATTCAAAATCAACATCGGCCCTTAAAATTTAACCACCCTTTACTTGTGCGATGTTTTTCAATTGTTCGTCCTCTTCTTCATTCCCCTCCTCCACCTCGATGATGTCGTTTTCAGCCGTGAGCATTAAATCTCTGTTTGAGTGTGCGGTCTCGGCCTCGTTGTTGTTGTTGTTGTTGTTGCTACTGTTGCTGCTGTTGCTGCTGCTACTATCGCTATCGCGTGGTAAAATATGACGCCGCTGTGGTGTCGAGGATGATGTAGGTGTAGGCTCGTGTAGTAACTCGGGATTGCCAATAAATTCGCGTGGCATCTGTATCGCTCGCAGGAGTTTGGCGAAGTAAGATCGTCCGATGGGTTTCTCGCGTTTTCTAGCTCGCATAGCATCGTTAACAAGATCAACGATATTGGAATTTGAAATTCTTCTGCCGTCCATGGAAACAACACCGTTACGATCCCATGTCATTTTGTTACCAACGGCGCTGTGATGCAAATTGCGAAGCAACGATATTGCTTTAGATTTTCATTTTTTTGGTACGCTATCAATAATAATAGTGTCATTGAGTCGAGATTTAACTTTGTTTATTAAAACGTCGTCGGATTTATTCTCGTGACTATCGAATATTGGTATTTTTTGTTTTGATGAAATATTCGGTACCGCATTATCATACTCGACCATGTGAAGATAACGCTGTAAAACCTGCTGGTACGCTATCCATTTCTCTCTTTCGCTCTTGTACGAGTGAGAGTTTAGAATTTCACTCAGCTCAGAGTCGAGGCGCGATAATGGCGTACCGGTAGTCTGTACGTAGGGCATGGGTCTGCACTAGTAGTAGTAGTAGTAGTAGTAGTAGTAGTAGTAGTAGTAGTAGTAGTAGTAGTAGTAGTAGTAGTAGTAGTAGTAGTAGTAGTAGTAGTAGTAGTAGTAGTAGTAGTAGTAGTAGTAGTAGTAGTAGTAGTAGTAGTAGTAGTAGTAGTAGTAGTAGTAGTAGTAGTAGTAGTAGTAGTAG
Source organism: Cylloceria caligata (assembly GCA_963942595.1). NCBI lineage: Eukaryota > Metazoa > Arthropoda > Insecta > Hymenoptera > Ichneumonidae > Cylloceria > Cylloceria caligata. The sequence continues at coordinate 38,653,761 of OZ012705.1, forward strand.
TAGTAGTAGTAGTAGTAGTAGTAGTAGTAGTAGTAGTAGTAGTAGTAGTAGTAGTAGTAGTAGTAGTAGTTTTTTTTTTTTTTTTTTTTTTTTTTTTTTTTTTTTTTTTCCCATGGGCAGGTGGAAATGCCTATTTATGCACTGTGTGTGGGACTCCTCCATTCCTCATGGAATGGCCCTACCCACTAAAACCACCTGCCCCTCCTCCGGCCGAATAACCCCGGGACCGCTTTCGCATTGCTTCAGGGTTACTGGCTTTTGTGCCGCGATGTAGTCGGCTCTGCTTCTGATCTGCCTGGATGGCACGTCTCCAGCGGTCCGTTGAGGTACCGTCCTCGCTGCCTGCGCTCTTACGGGTTCGTTTGGTTCCGCTCTCTCTCCTGCTGCTCGTTTCTTTTCGTCCTGAGTATCGTCTCTGCTAGAGTTGCGACCGCGTCCCAGTCTCTTTGCGACCTCAGCATCATTGCTACGATAGTCTGTGTGGAACCTGGTTGCCCAAGGATTTCCTCCAAGTCGCTTCTCTCGGACACCCACCGCTCGCACTCGAAGAAGGTGTGCTCGACGTTGTCTACTGCATTCACGCAGTAGTCACAGTACTGACTCTGCTTTATTCCCATCCTGTGCAGGTAGCAATTAAAGTTGCCATGGCCAGTAAGGAGTTGGGTGAGGTAGAAATTAACCTCTCCGTGCTCCCTACCGATCCACGGGCCAATGGGTCCTATCGTTCTGGCTGTCCATCTTCCGGTTGGTTCAGAGATCCACCGCTGCTCCCAGAGCTGCACCGTGTGGTTTCTTTCTTCACTGCGTAAACTGGACCGATCTTCTGTGTTTTGGCTCCTCAAGAAGATTCTTCTCCTCTCCTTGGCTAACAGATCTATCGGTGGTGTACCCGCGATAACCAGAACCGCCGCCGCTGAGACTGTTCGGTAAGCGGAGGTGATTCTGAGGGCGCTCCTCCTCTGCACTGAGACTATTCTCTTTAGATACACCTTGGTGTCTAGGGAGTCGGCCCAGATTTCCGCTCCATACAAGAGGATAGAGTGCACGACGCTCATCATAATTCTCCTTTTGCTAGGCTGTGGTCCGTTCACGTTAGGCATAAGCCTTGCCAGCAGTTCCACTGTCTTAGCTGCTTTTTCGGTTGCCTGCAGGATATGAGGCCAATAGGTGAGTTTGCAGTCCATCGTGATGCCAAGGTACCGTACTGCGCTTGTAGCGACGACTATCTTGCCGTCGATCTTCACTCTCAGTGGCTCGGCGAATCTTCTCTGTCGGGTCAAAACCACCATCTCCGTTTTGGAGGCCGCTAGTTTCAAACCGTGGTCTGCTAGCCATTCTCTGGCAAGTTCTGTTACGTACTCGACGCGTTGTTCCGCCTGCGCCAGGTTTCTAGCCCTGACTACCGCCGCCACGTCGTCAGCGAATCCAACCAATTTTGCCCACTCGGGCATAACAATTCGGAGTATCCCGTCGTACATGATGTTCCATAGGTCCGGCCCAAGAGCCGAGCCCTGAGCGACACCCGCGGTGGTCTTCCTTCTTTGTTCACCTTCCGTTGTTGTATACACTAATACCCTACTGCTCAGGTAGTTGTTGATAACCCTTCGCAGATAGGCTGGAATCGCGAACTTATTTTCCAAGGCATTCAGAATGTCGGTCCATCTCGCTGAGTTAAAAGCGTTTTTCACGTCTAAAGTCACCAAGATACAGGCATCGCGTGACCTACAGTTGCCTGCCCAAGCGCAGCGCGCCTCCTTGGTGACTTCTTCTATCGCTCCAATAGTCGAGCGACCCACGCGAAATCCGTGCTGGGTGTCGGACAGTCCTCCAGATACTTCCACCGCTACGCGTACGCGTGCCCTCAGCATCTTTTCATACACTTTCCCTGCATTGTCCAGCATGCAGAGGGGCCTATAGGATGAAGGAGTGATGGGTGAACCCTTACCCTTGTCCAGTAGGACAAGCCTCTGCCTCTTCCAGCGTGTACCAAATACTCCCGCCAGAAGACAGGCGTTGAACATGTTGAGCAATATGTATGGGCATTCTCTCACAATGGCTTTCAGTACCTCTGCAGGTATCCCGTCGAGTCCTGGCGCTTTGCGGTTGCCCAGAGAGTTAGTTGCCTCCTTTAGCTCATCGACAGTGAAAACAGGAAAGTTTTCTTCCACCGGGTGGACCACCTTGTAGGGTCTGTCTGGGTGGTTTGGGAAAAGCGCATCTACAATCCCCTCCATGGTCCCAGGTTCTCCTGGTGGTTCCGGTGTCTGTCTCCCTAAGCGTCGGCTGACTATCCGATAGCCTCGTCCCCATACATCCTGGTCAACCTCTTTGCAGAGATCCCGCCAGCACCTCCTCTTGCTCGCCTTTATGGCCGTTCTCAAGGCTTTTTTCGCCATCGTATATTGCTCTACTGCCGCCGCATCTACGCCTCGCCTTCTGAGTCGTTGGGCTCTTCTTCGCGCATATAGTGCCGCCCTACGGAGTTCGGCGATCTCCTCGGTCCACCAGTAAGCAGGACTCCCTCGTTGATTTTTAGCTCGCTTTGGCATAGAGGCGTCACAAGCCTTAGTGATGAGTCGCATTGTACGCTCGATGAGCTCCTCAGCATCGGCCTCAGTTACCCCTAACTGCCATTCTCGTTCCTGACAGAAATCAGCAGCTCTAAGTACAGTGCTCAGGAGGAGAGGCTCGTTGAGCTTCGCGACATTCCAGCCCCGGCCGGTGTTCTGGGTGGTGCGTCTATGCTCTGCCCCAGTCCTTTGCCCTACCCTAAACTTCACATACTGGTGTTCACTCCCAGTGAATTCCTCCAACACCGTCCAGTCCTCTACCCTCGCCGCGATGTCCGCGGTCGCCATGGTGATGTCAATTATTGTTCCCTGACAACCGGCTCGTCTAAACGTCGGCGCCTCGCCTGTGTTAAGGAAAATAAGATCCAGTCTGGCTGCCGATTCAGCCACCGCCGTTCCCCTGCTGCAGGTCCTCGCCATCCCCCACTCTAGTGCCTTGGCGTTATAATCCCCTGCTACGAGGACTTCACCTGTCATTTCTCTTATGGAATCTTCCAGCTCAGCTAGCTTCTGGCGATATAGGGCTATTCCCTCATTGGGCGAAAGGTAAACGCTGACGTAATATGTGTCAGCACTTTGTACCCATACATAGCCATTCCCCTTGCCCGTTGACTTAACTGGAAATGCCGTTGCGTTTCGAATCCAGATCGCTGCAGTGTCGGTGTTGTCTGCGTACCAATTGCGGCCTGCATTCTTGTGGTACTGCTCGGATATTATCAGGAAGTCTACGTTATGCTCTACTACCATTTGCATAAGCACATCTTGTGCTAGTCGGCTCCTGCTCATGTTAGCCTGCAGAAAGGTCGCCATTATCTTCGTTTTTTCTGGCAGGCCTCCTTGTAACTTTCACACTGCGAGGATCCCGAGACATGATCGAGACGTCGTTCATCCGCCTGTCTCTCACAAAGATGGCAGTGAGCTTTTCCACTGCACTGGCTAGCTTTGTGGCCTTCTTCACCGCACTTCCGGCAGAGGTTGCTCCTGTCGACTTCTTTGCAGTCTACGGCATAGTGGCCGAAGCCTTGGCAGCGGAAGCACCGCGTGGGTTGCACCCTCATCCTGGCCCGACAGTTCACCCAGCCTATCTTGATATGCGCCGCGTCTACGAGTTTCCGAGCCGCCGTTGCACTCATGTCGACTATCGCCAATTTGTTCCCTCGGAGAGTCCCTTTGGATAGGAATATCCTCTCGACTCCACAGTCATCATCCTTAAAAAAGGATTGCAGAGCGCACCTCACTTCCACCTCCTCTGTTACCTCGTCGATGTCTCGTATTTCGACGCTTGCCCGGGGCACGTTGCCCCGGGCAAGTTGCCTTACTCTTCCAGTGGTACCGACAGCTTTTTGGATCGCCTCACCGAACTTGGACTGGTCTTCAGGGGATGCTCGTATCTCCACTAGTACACTTCCAGCCCTTGTTGCCCGAATACCTTTCACCTGTACGCCCATGCACTCCGGTTTAACGTCTGCGCGTATTGTTTTAAGGACATCTGCGTATTTTTTACCCTCTCCTGGCCTAATGACGATGGCGTCTGGGCGAGTCTTACGCGTCCTCTTTTTCCGCGGGCCGTCTTTCTCTACTCTCTCAGGGCCCTTAGTGGTTTTCACGTTGGGCGTTGAGTCCATTCTGTTTATTGGCGATGTTTTGGGTTTCTTCCGCGTTCGTTTTGTTACTTCTGACCAAGCCTCTTCTGGCTCTGCTTGATGCTTTTTTTTAGGACGTAGGCCCACCCCATTATCCGGACTCGGTGTGCCATTTGCTGGTCTTTTCGTTCCGCTGTTTAAGCTCGGTTTCGGCCGCGGCGGAGGGCAATCGCTTTGGGCCGTAGGATGGCTGCCGCTTGCACTGCAATTCACCTGTGCATTGTCTAGCGCTTCACGAGCGTGGTTGATTCTAGCCCTCATTTTGAGAGTTGCGTGAATTTTGAGGTTTACTAACTCCAATCCATCCTTTACGAACCTGTCGAGGTTTGGCCTCGTTCGGGCGCGTTCCGTGAGCTTCCCGAGTTCCTTTTGGAGGATCTCAAGCAGCCTATCGAATTCGTTCTCCAGGTTGTTGCAGCTATTCGCCAGTTCCGTATCTGGGCTGCCCGGTGGCCGGATCGTGGGGTCCACCTTGTGTGCGCTGTTGCCGCTGCTGTTTCTTCTTGAGGCGTTTGATGATTCGAGAGCCAAGTCGACCACTCTCGACCCACTGCGGTCGTGTGCTAACGACGTCTGGGAGCCCGCTTTCTCACTCCCTATCGACGCCGGTACTGGGGATCCGTGCCCCTGCACCGTAATCATATTTTCCTTACCAGTGTCCATGTTGCGAGGAAGTTGGGTTTTTTTGACAGGGTGCCCCACCCCTGCTGTTGGTCCGCGGAGCCTACTTTATCGGCCCTACCCTCCGTAACTGGAGAGCGTACCCCCATCCGCCACCCGGGGACGCGCCACGTAGGGGTTACAGCCTCCCCCCGTGGAGTAGTAGTAGTAGTAGTAGTAGTAGTAGTAGTAGTAGTAGTAGTAGTAGTAGTAGTAGTAGTAGTAGTAGTAGTAGTAGTAGTAGTAGTAGTAGTAGTAGTAGTAGTAGTAGTAGTAGTAGTAGTAGTAGTAGTAGTAGTAGTAGTAGTAGTAGTAGTAGTAGTAGTAGTAGTAGTAGTAGTAGTAGTAGTAGTAGTAGTAGTAGTAGTAGTAGTAGTAGTAGTAGTAGTAGTAGTAGTAGTAGTAGTAGTAGTAGTAGTAGTAGTAGTAGTAGTAGTAGTAGTAGTAGTAGTAGTAGTAGTAGTTGTAGTAGTAGTAGTAGTAGTAGTAGTAGTAGTTGTAGTAGTAGTAGTAGTAGTAGTAGTAGTAGTAGTAGTAGTAGTAGTAGTAGTAGTAGTAGTAGTAGTAGTAGTAGTAGTAGTAGTAGTAGTAGTAGTAGTAGTAGTAGTAGTAGTAGTAGTAGTAGTAGTAGTAGTAGTAGTAGTAGTAGTAGTAGTAGTAGTAGTAGTAGTAGTAGTAGTAGTAGTAGTAGTAGTAGTAGTAGTAGTAGTAGTAGTAGTAGTAGTAGTAGTAGTAGTAGTAGTAGTAGTAGTAGTAGTAGTAGTAGTAGTAGTAGTAGTAGTAGTAGTAGTAGTAGTAGTAGTAGTAGTAGTAGTAGTAGTAGTAGTAGTAGTAGTAGTAGTAGTAGTAGTAGTAGTAGTAGTAGTAGTAGTAGTAGTAGTAGTAGTAGTAGTAGTAGTAGTAGTAGTAGTAGTAGTAGTAGTAGTAGTAGTAGTAGTAGTAGTAGTAGTAGTAGTAGTAGTAGTAGTAGTAGTAGTAGTAGTAGTAGTAGTAGTAGTAGTAGTAGTAGTAGTAGTAGTAGTAGTAGTAGTAGTAGTAGTAGTAGTAGTAGTAGTAGTAGTAGTAGTAGTAGTAGTAGTAGTAGTAGTAGTAGTAGTAGTAGTAGTAGTAGTAGTAGTAGTAGTAGTAGTAGTAGTAGTAGTAGTAGTAGTAGTAGTAGTAGTAGTAGTAGTAGTAGTAGTAGTAGTAGTAGTAGTAGTAGTAGTAGTAGTAGTAGTAGTAGTAGTAGTAGTAGTAGTAGTAGTAGTAGTAGTAGTAGTAGTAGTAGTAGTAGTAGTAGTAGTAGTAGTAGTAGTAGTAGTAGTAGTAGTAGTAGTAGTAGTAGTAGTAGTAGTAGTAGTAGTAGTAGTAGTAGTAGTAGTAGTAGTAGTAGTAGTAGTAGTAGTAGTAGTAGTAGTAGTAGTAGTAGTAGTAGTTGTAGTAGTAGTTGTAGTAGTAGTAGTAGTAGTAGTAGTAGTAGTAGTAGTAGTAGTAGTAGTAGTAGTAGTAGTAGTAGTAGTAGTAGTAGTAGTAGTAGTAGTAGTAGTAGTAGTAGTAGTAGTAGTAGTAGTAGTAGTAGTAGTAGTAGTAGTAGTAGTAGTAGTAGTAGTAGTAGTAGTAGTAGTAGTAGTAGTAGTAGTAGTAGTAGTAGTAGTAGTAGTAGTAGCCACAGGGGGAGGTCTGTAACCCCTACGTGGCGCGTCCCCAGGTGGCGGATCGGGGAACGCTCGCTCGCAAGAGAGGGCAAGGCTGAAATAAAATAAGCCTCGTGGACCAACAGACTAGGGGAAGAAACCCCAAAAAAAAAATCAAAAATGGTAAAGGGCGATCAAAACTCATTACCCCAAGTGAGTATCTCTCAAACAGAGAGTAATCTCACCGTCGACTCCATCCGGGGGAAAGCCCCGGTGGTCGACGCCGGCCTCGCGGATTTTGGGGGAGGCCACTCGCACGGTCCACAACGCACGAATGCGAACGAACCAGCCGGCGCTCAGGCTTCAACGCCTAGCGACCGCAGCAACAAGAGAGTGCTTCCAAAAGCACCAAACAACCAAGGAGTAAAGGAGAACTCTATCTCCCAATACCTGAGCCAAAGGCCCCAGGACCGGCCACCCACGCCCACGGCCTCCGACCTGGCGTCCAAACTCGCGGTCCCGGACCGCGAGAATAAGGCAGCACCCTCGGACAACACCGAAACGAGCGAAACCCCCGCGCAGCGGCAGGCAACGCTCAGGCAACAAGCTCTCCAACACGAGATGGAAGAAGAAGCACATCTCCAAGCCGTCCGCGATATATTCGTGGCGATGAAAGTTAGCTTCCTGAAATTCAAAACGGTACCAAAGGAGGTAAAGGAAGCTACTGAAAAAGCAGAAGACGCCCTGGAAAAAAGCCAGAGGTGTCGTAGAAGTTGGAAAAGCGTGAGGCTCGCCGCTGACCTCGTCACCGAGCCCCCCACTGTAAACCCAGGGGAAGGGCGCCCACTCCGGACGCCAGTTCCCCGGAAGACTAAGCAGAGGCAAGTAGCTACACCAGCCAGCAAACGGAAGAGGGATACCAGGGAGACGCCAAGCCCACAGAACTCCGAGGCTTCCAGGAGCAACAGAAGGAAGAAGAAAGATTCGGACGAGAACTGGACGCTGGTAGCGCGTCCCCCGAGGAAGCCCCCGAAGTCTCCAACGACAGCTGCAGCACCCGCAAGGAACTTGCCTGCGAGGGGAGAGAAGTCCCCACCCAGAAGGAGACGCCGTAGGAGACCCCCCAAAATTCGTCCGGAGGCGGTCCTAGTTAAGCCAGCTGTCGGCAAGAAGTACGCAGACGTCCTCAAGGACATCAAGGAGAGAGTGAACCCCGACGACCATGGCGTCAAAGTGGGGGCAATCAGAGAGACGATCACTGGCGCCGTTCTGTTGGAACTAGGCAACTCAACGGAAGCCAACACCAAATTCGGGGAATTCATCCAGGCAGCAATCGGAGGAAGCGGGACTGTCCAAAAGCTAACTCCAAGGTCGACAATCGAAATAAGAGATATCGACGCTACTTGCACCCAGGAGGAAATTGAAGCCGCGCTTATCGGGGCACTGGACGCCGACAACTGCGAAGACATGAGCATCAACCTACAGAAGAGCACTCTCAGGGGTAATCGGATGGCGTTTGTGGAGCTGGAAGCCCAAGCCGCAAGGAAGTTAGACAAGAGCGGCCACATCAAAATCGGCTGGATCAACTGCCGAGTCCGACTTAGGCCACAGGCCATCAGATGCTATAGGTGCCATGGATTTGGACACCGGGCGGCGGAGTGCAAAGGCCCGGACCGATCGAAACAGTGCTGGAGATGTGGAGGTGGCGACCACAAGGCGCCGTCATGCACGAAGAATCCGCACTGCCTCCCGTGCGCGGATCTCAGAAATGGAAGCCCGACGGACCACGTACGGGGCTCCGGTAGGTGTGCCGCGTTCGCCGCTGCGGCCAGCACGACCAGAACGCGATGGCGGTGATCCTACAAGGCAACCTGAACCGGTCAAGGCTCGCTCAACAGCTCCTCCCGCAAATAGCCAGCGAACACGAAGCAGATCTCCTGCTTATCTGCGAGCAAAACCGAGACGAGAAATACCCAAACTGGTACAGGGATAACTCAGGCTGGGCAGCAATCTGGGTCCGGAACCGAGAAAGCGTACCGGTCTCCGACGCTGGTGCCGGAGACGGCTACGTATGGATCAGGTCTGGGGGTACGACGTACGTGAGCTGCTACCTCTCCCCAAGCGAACCAATTGGAACCTTCAGGGAAAGGATCAACAACCTTGAAGATGCAATTAGGTCGATGAGCGGGGAGGCCATTATCGGTGGCGACTTCAATGCCAAAGCTATCGAATGGGGCATGCAATGGACAGACGGCAGAGGAGCAAGCTTGGTAGAGATGGCGGCTAGGCTCGACCTGACCGTCATGAACACCGGAACGGCTACTACATTCAGAAGAGCTGGGACCAGGGGTTCCATCATCGATGTAACTCTTGCTACCCCGAGAGCCGCGGCTGCAATCAGGAACTGGAAGGTGCTAGAGGAGCTCACTGCAAGCGACCACCAATACATCAGATTCGGGATCGCCACAGCGGCGGACTCTGATAGGTGTAGAGGGGGACGCCCAAAAATGAAAGGATGGAACGCAGCCAAACTGGATCGGGAGCTGCTACGCCGTGAATTGAGCCAAGGTGGAACACTCCTGCAAGAAGCAATCCCGCCCGACTCTAGCGAGGAAGACGCGGAGCTGATTGTCCAGCGCACAATGAAGCTCATTGAAAAAGGATGCAACGCGTCTATGCCTCGGAGATCCGGGAAAAAGCACAAAGCTCCAGCCTACTGGTGGACGGACTCTATTGCAGAGATGCGGGCGGAGTGTCTCAAACTCAGGCGCCGATCGCTTAGAGCTAGGAGAAGACGCCGCTCGGCCGACGCAACTGAAGCCGCCGAGGCCGCCTCGGCGTTGTACAAAACCTCGAAAAAGGCCCTGGTCAAAGCCATCACTGCGTCCAAGGCACAAAGCTGGAAATCCCTCTGCCTTCAGCTGAATAACGACATGTGGGGGCTCGGCTACAAGATAGTCACGAAGAAAATAGGAGGACTTGGTCCGGAGGGGCCCAAGGACCCCGCAACCATGGAGGAAATCGTGAGGACGCTCTTTCCCGATCATCCCGAAAGAGAGCATACCGTGATACCGCCAGGAGGCGAAATCCCACTCTTCACCGAAGAAGAGCTCAGAGAGGTGGCGTGCAACCTGTCCAGCCGCAAGGCCCCGGGACCCGACGGTATACCATCGGAGGTTCTTAAAGCAGTAGCGAGCGACCATCCCTCCCTGCTGTTGAACATGTACAATGTTTGTCTGCGGGCTGGGACTTTCAGCACCAGATGGAAAAAACAAAGACTCGTCCTTCTGGACAAAGGCAAGGGACCGCCAATAACGGCGTCATCGTACAGACCCCTGTGTATGCTGGACAACGCGGGGAAGATCTACGAAAAGCTCCTGCGCAAGAGAGTCAGAGCAGCAGTCGAAGAGGCCGGGGGCCTCTCCGACATGCAGTTCGGCTTCCGAGAAGGACGATCAACGATAGGAGCGATCCAGGAGGTTGTTGAAACTGCGAAGAGGACATGGGACAGCACGAGTAGGAACAAGAGTGTCTGTGTCCTAGTGACCCTGGATGTAAAGAACGCCTTCAACTCGGCAAGGTGGGTCGATATCCTTGAGTCGCTTGAAAGGCTGCAAACCCCAGCCTACCTCAGGAGAGTCGTGAACGATTATCTCCGAAATAGGGAATTAGTGTACGACACGACGGAGGGACAACGAAGCGCGAGAGTCACATCCGGGGTTGCACAAGGCTCAGTCCTTGGACCCGACCTCTGGAATGTCAACTATGACGACATTCTAAGACTAGACCTGCCGGAAGGAACACGAATTGTGGGCTTCGCGGATGACATCGCGGTCGTGATAACAGCGGAGTCAGCACCGCAAGCGCAGCGAAGAGTGGCAGAATCTGCCAGAAGAATAGGAGAGTGGCTGCGTCAGCACGGCCTGGACCTTGCGGCGAGTAAAACAGAAGTGGTGGTTCTGACAAGGCGTCGCCTTTTCCCAGACCCACTCGCTGTCGATATCAACGGGGTGGCCATCGAATCCAAGCGATCGGCAAAGTACCTAGGGCTAGTTGTAGACAAGAAGCTGACCTTCGCGGAGCAGATCCGCGGTGCGGCGGACAAGGCCTCAAAACTGGTTGCTGCACTTTCCAGACTCATGCCCAACGTTGCGGGACCAAGAACAGCCAAAAGAAGAGTAATGATGGGTGTCTGCCACTCGATCATGCTGTACAGCGCAGAGATCTGGGCAGACTCCCTTAATGTCGAGAAACACCGAAAAAGATTGGCAGCCGTGCAGAGGTCGAGCGCTCTCCGAGTAGCTTGCGCCTACCGCACAGTTTCCGGGAGTGCTGCGATGGTGACCGCAAGCGTGATCCCCATCGTACTCCTAGCCAATGAAAGGATGCGCGTACACCAGCGGCGAGCGGAAGGGAACCGATCATCCGTCAAAATGCAGGAGCGAGCCCGTATCCTCCAGGAGTGGCAGGACGCCTGGGCACAGGAGACTACAGGCAGATGGACGCATCGGCTCATACCCAACCTATCGCCATGGTTGAGCAGAGAGCACGGAGAGGTCGACTATTACACGACCCAGTTTCTTACAGGACACGGCCATTTTAACGCCTACCTGTACAGATTCAAAAGAAGAGACAGCCCGCAATGCGACTACTGTGTGGAGGCCGATGACGCCCACCACACGTTCTTCGCATGCCCAAGGTGGGCAGAAGAGAAAAGCGCACTGGCAGCTGCGCTGGGTACAGAGCTGACCCCGGAGAACGCAGTGGAGCAAATGCTGCAAAGCGAAGGGAAATGGTCAAGGATAGTGAGTTACGTGGAGAAGGTGCTGCGCACCAAGAACGACGAGGAGCGCGAGAGGCAGGTACCAAACCCTTAAGCGCAGGAGACTGGCGCCCAGGCTGGCGCGGAAATGACACCTCCCTGATGCAATGCGAGAGCGGTTCCAGGGGGGGTTGAATGTCAAGGAGAAAGGGTGTGTGTTTTTTAGTGGGTAAAAGTCCCACACAAGGTGGGGAGTGCGTACCCTCCCCATCAGTCTTTCTGAAGATTTTTCACAATCCCTCGTAAAAAAAAAAAAAAAAAAAAAAAAAAAAAAAAAAAAAAAAAAGTAGTAGTAGTAGTAGTAGTAGTAGTAGTAGTAGTAGTAGTA
>OZ012705.1:38667896-38732594 GCA_963942595.1 Cylloceria caligata
GTCAGGTGATCCCAGAAGGTGAGCTTTTCGTCCAGATTGAGCCCGAGGTATCGGACTGATCTCCTGGCTTCGACGAGCGCTCCGCCGACGTCTACGGTGAAAGGCTTTTCAAACCATCGCTGCCTTGTGAGGATCACCATCTCCGTTTTACTGGCAGCCAGCTCTAGTCCGTGCTTGTTCAACCAGCCGCGCAATCTCCGCACCAGGTGTTCTATTTTTCGGCACGCGTCCTCAGTACTGTCCGCGATAACGATCCCGGCGATGTCATCGGCGTACCCGACCAGGTGGGTATCGCGCATGAACTCCGTGGCGAGGAGGTTGTCATAACGCGCGTTCCATAAGTCTGGACCGAGGACGGACCCTTGAGGGACTCCGGCCGTGACCTCTGTGACACGGGTGCCCTCGGTAGTTTTGTATTCTAGTGTCCGTTCTCGAAAGTAGTCGTCCGCAATGTTAAGGATGTACTGTTCTACGTTGAAGTCCATCTTCAGCACGTCGAGTATGTCCTCCCAGCCAACTGAGTTAAACGCGTTTTTTACGTCGAATGTAAGGAGGATGCACGCCTTACGTGATCGGTGGTTCCCCGACCATGCCCGCTCCACGATGGCAAGGGCCTGGCTGATGGCTGTAATTGTCGATCGTTCCTTCCGGAAGCCGTGCTGATTAGTCGAGAGTCCTCCGGCGTTTTCTATGTTAATTGTTAGGCGCGTCTTGATCAGCTTTTCCATCAATTTCCCCGCAACATCGAGCAGGCAGAGTGGCCTGTACGAGGATGACGTTACTGGTGGGCCCTTTCCCTTATCTAGTAGCACCAGTCGCTGACGTTTCCATCGTCGGCTAAAGGTGCCCGTCACCAGGCAGGCGTTGTACATAGCCAGGAGTACTTCGGGGTATTCCCTTGCTATGGCCTTGATGACGCTGACGGGAACGCCGTCCGGTCCGGGGGCTTTACCCGACTTCAGGGTCTTTGCGGCGTCTTGTAGCTCCATTGTAGTGAAAGGCGCTACTAGGGCGGCTGTCCGGTTTATCCTAGGTTTTCTCCGCGGGTGTCGTGGAAAAAGGTCGCCTATGATCGTCTCTATGACAGATGGTTCCATGAGGGGCACTCGCTCTCGCTTACCCAGTCCTTTGACCGCTATCTGATACGCCTTCCCCCACGGATCCTCGTCCAGCTCGGCGCATAGTTTCCTCCAGCTCTGGCTTTTGCTTTTCTTGATGGCGCGCTTTAGCGATTTTTTGGCCCTGTCAAGCTCGGTGGAGAAAATGTTCTCTTGTCCGGTTTGTCGCCCGCGGTTTGCCCTTACGGACTTGCGCCGCAACGCCAGGCACTTTTTTCGCAGCTTGTAGATCTCCTCGTTCCACCAGTAGTTGGGGCGTCTGTTCCCTCTGGTGCTTCTTGCGGGCATCGACGCGTCGCAGGCGTCCACGATGGCAGTCATTGTCTGATCTACGATGTTTTCTGCGTCCGTTCTTTCGGTGGCTACTTCGCTGGTGGGCGGCCTCAGCTGGTTTTTCAGGCAGTTGATGAGCTTTGGTTCATCCAGCTTCCTGTCATTCCAGCGCTGGCGCCTATCCCTTTGGCTCGTGTCGCGGGTTGGTGCTCTGCTAGTCGAGAACTGTATGTATTGGTGGTCAGTGGCGTTATAATCTTCCAGGACCTTCCAATCTAGCACGCCGGCAGCCGAATTCGGCGTAGCGAGAGTAACGTCAATTATCGTTTCGCGGTAGCCCGGCCTCCTGAAAGTTGATACGCCTCCCTCGTTTAGGACGACCATGTCAAGTCGGGCGGCCATGTCCGCCAGCTCATTCCCTCGACTGTCGCTCCAGCTCATGCCCCATTCCGTCGACTTCGCGTTAAAGTCGCCAGTGAGGATGATTTCCCCGTCGATTTGTCGCAGAGTATCCTCAAGGTTGTTGAGTTGGCTCCGGAATGTAGAGATACCTCGGTTGGGAGAGAAATAGCAGCTCAACAGGGTGAAATCGCGAAACTTCACCCATACAATGCCGTCGCTGCTGCCGCTGCTGGAGGTGTGCTGGCTTGGGCTGGCTGCCCAGATAGCTGCTGTGCCCGTCGTATCCGAAAACCAGGAGGCCGTTGGCGCATTCGAATGCTGCTCCGATATGGCGCAGATATCGATGGCGCTTTCGTAGACGTGCTGGTGCAGCAGCGCCTGAGCAGTCCAACCCCTACTGAGATTGCATTGTAGGATGGTCGTCATCGCTGGTTCTTAACTGCTCCTTTCAGCGCATTCCGGTATATGACGCATCCTCCCGTTCCAGGTATGTGGTCTTCGGCGAGTGTTTCGCCTTCGACTTCCGCGCACAGTATGCAGCGAGGTGGATTGCTACAAGCGGCTGCCTTGTGGTTATCCTTGCCGCATTTATAGCATAGTTTGCTACGGTCGGGGCCGGAGCACCTGCTCGATAGGTGGCCGTACCCAAGGCACCTGTAGCATCGCTGGATGGGCTCGTGCTGTCTCATTCGGCAGATTAACCAACCTATCTTTATGCGGCCACAAACTAACAGTTTGTGTGCGCTCTTCGCGTCGAGTTCTACGATGGCTGTACGCAGCCCTCGAGAGACCGTCTTTGACAGTCCGATCCTTTTTATCTCAGCTGTCTCGCCGAGATCTTCGACAAGGGCGCTGCGGATGTCAGGCTCATCGGTGGACGAATCGATGTCTCGGATCTGGATTGTTACCGTGGAGGACAGGTTCTTTACCGCCCCACAATCGCCCAGCGCTGTCCTTATGGCATCAGAGAAGGATGCGCTGCCCACCGATTTACGGTCTAACTCAAGTAGAATGCCTCCATCCTTGGTTTCGCGAATGGAACGTATCGCCGTCTGATGTTGCCCGGGGTCTACCTTCGCCTTAAGGTCCTTGAGTATGTCTGCGTAGGACTTACCCTGCGCAGGCTGTATCAGGACTGCGTTGGCACGGACTCTTGGGAGCGTTGTCTTTTTCTTCTTTGTTTTGCGGTGCGCGGGGGTTGGCGCTGGTGTTGTAGGTCTCAGTGGCCCCACCGCCAGCTGTTGCGCAGCTGTCGTCTCCGTTGCCGATCCAGTGCGCTTCTTCTTACGTCGATTTACTTGACTGAATCCACCACTGCTGCCGTTGGGGCCATTCTCTTCTGGACCGACTGGCGGGCTAGCCGCTGGCCGCTTGTTCCTTGGGGTGCCTGGTAAAGCATCCTGATGCAGCGCCGCGCGTTCCCTGGCCTCTGCGAGGGAGAGCTTTCGTTGCTCCACTTTCCAGGATTTGCGGTACGTCAGCGACTCTGCGATTAGAGCAAGGGCCTCCTTGATGTTGTTAGTGACCCCCGTGGGGACAGTCCTTTTCTCCTTAATCGTTCTGAGAGTCTCTGATAGAAGTGACTGGATCTCTCCCAGCTTGTCATCCTCGAGTCCAATAGCGGTATCACGTGATGTCGCGTATTGGGTGAGCGATGGACTGGGGCGGTCCGTTGTCGTTCCGCGTGCTGTAGCAGGGGTATGGACCGGCGGTGTACGGGCCAACGTTGTAGCGATCGTCTCCGTCGGCACGATCCTGTTGTACCCTTGAGTCCCCATTGGTTTTTCTTCTTTTTGATTTTTTCTTTTTTGGTTTTTTTGTTCCTTCTGTTGCAGTTTGATATTTGTAACCTCCATTTTATTCCCACGAGTAGCCTAGGAAGTATAAGTCCACCCCAGCAGAGCCTGGGTGCTGGGGTAAGGCCGCTAAATACCACCGGGGTTGGGCCTGGTGCCCCGGGGGAACCGTTTAGGATACCTCTCTCCAGGTGCCATGCAGCCCTCGGCACGGTTTCACACACCTTGGCTTGGGTTTGTGTTTTGGTCCGCGGGGGCTATTTTATTTCACCCCTACCCTCCACTCAATACTGAGCAGCGGGCGTTCCCCTATCCGCCACCTGGGGACGCGCCATGTGGCAGTATCACCTCTGCCCATGGAGTAGTAGTAGTAGTAGTAGTAGTAGTAGTAGTAGTAGTAGTAGTAGTAGTAGTAGTAGTAGTAGTAGTAGTAGTAGTAGTAGTAGTAGTAGTAGTAGTAGTAGTAGTAGTAGTAGTAGTAGTAGTAGTAGTAGTAGTAGTAGTAGTAGTAGTAGTAGTAGTAGTAGTAGTGGCAGCAGTAGTGGCGAGTCCGGCGAGACGATGTATGTTATCATGTTATCGGAATAAGTACCATCTTTCTGGCATATTCCATGTCTCGTGTAGGCCAAGACAGGTACAAGAAGCAATTTGAGAAATCCGACACAGTGCTCGACGATGATTTTCCTCTTACCGCTCCAATTCCCCCCTTTGGCGGCTAGTCGTCGAAGAATTATCGCGTGCATCCGAAGATGATTCTTTTGCACGTTGTTCAGACTCACGTTTCCCTGTAAAACGTTCAGAGCACACTCGCATATACAGCGTACGAGCGCTACATCTGCTTTGCGCAAAATTGCACGTCATTGCTCTTGCTTCAGATAACACAGAGCCTGCAATATAATATTTGCTTTTTATCGAGAGGTCCGCGCAACGCCATTACAAGCGTATTACTGGTACATCGCGCGTCGCATCGCGAACTTTTATTGCTTTTTGAGGCACGTAAACGTAATGGTATCGGTCATCGGGAAATATACAGGCGCGAAATCGACAATGATCAGGCGTCGATTGTTTCAAGTCGAATAATAGATAGCCGTGCAGTGCAGCCGTTGCATCGAAATACCAGGTGTATGCATAAGTTTTTTCCGGTTTAACTAAGAGATGGCGCCAGCGAAAAGTACGCAGCGTATTAATTTGACACATACGTCATTTTGTTCGTCTGACATTAACCTACAAACACACACAAGTTGAGTCCCCAAAAAACTAGCGTCTTTGTTTTATCGTTCAGTGATCATGTCGAGTTTTGTGCCTGAAAAAGAACATTTGCGGCACGCATTGCTTTTCTTATTTAATCAAAAGAAAAAGGCTGCTGAAAGTCGACGTTTGCTGGTAGAAACATATGGTGAACACGCTCCATCGATTAGAACATGTGAGACATGGTTTCGACAATTTAAAAGTGGTGATTTCAATGTGAAAGACAGTGAGCGCTCTGGTAGACCACAAAATTGCGAAGACGAGCAATTGCAGGAGTTATTGGATGATGACCCAACTTAAACTCAACGGCAATTAGCAGAAGCATTACATGTATCACAAGAAACAATCAGCAGACGCTTACGAGTAATGGGGAAGATCAATAAACTCGGTAAATCGGTCCCACACGATTTGAATGAACGTCAAATAGAAAATCGCAAAGTCACTTGTGAAGTGCTGCTTTAACGCCACGAAAGGCAATCATTGTTGCATCGAATTGTTATGGGTGACGAAAAATGGATTTATTTTGAAAACCCGAAGCGGAAAAAATCGTGGCTTTCACCTGGCGAAGCCGGTCCTTCAACACCAAGGCCAAATCGCTTCGGCAAGAAGACCATGCTCTGTGTCTGGTTGGACCAGAGCGGTATTGTGTATTATGAACTCTTGAAGCCCCGCGAAACCGTTAATACACAACGCTATCGCCAACAAATTATTAATTTAAACCACGCATTAATCGAAAGACGACCGGAATGGGCCAGAAGACATGGCAAAGTGATTTTGTTACACGACAATGCGCTGTCTCACACAGCAAAAGCAGTGAAAGACACCTTGAAATCGCTTGGATGGGACATCCTTCCGCACCCGCCGTATTTGCCAGACTTGGCGTCATCTTACTATCACCTCTTCGCATCAATGGGGCACGCGCTCCCAGAGCAGCACTTCAGCAATTTCGAGGAAGTTGGAAAATGGCTCGACGAATGATTTGCCGCAAAAGACAAGCAGTTTTTCTGGCATAGTATTCATAAGTTACCTGAAGGATGGGTGAAATGTGTAGAAACCGATGGCCAATATTTTGTATAAAACAAAAATTAATTTCCCTTGAAAATTACGTGTTTTTTTTTACCAAAAAACCGGAAAAAACTTATGCATACACCTGGTATACCTCCTGCAAAAATCGCGGATGCTCGGGACATACCTGACGGGCTAGGTGCTGAATTTGCGCGCGATCTCGCAGATTTTTGAAGACAACGATATAATTAGCGTTTGAGGAGATATCGCGCTGCCCGTGACCCTGATAGAAGGGATTTTGCGTGATGAAAATGACACTAAGATTTTGATGATGACTACCCTTGGTGAAAAGATCGACCACAGTATTATTGGATGCCTCGCGCATTAGATCGTCAATGACCACAAGTTTAGGTCTTGTATCATTCGGGTAGTCTGCTGCTTGCGGTGAACCCTCGCGAAATTCGATTTTATCACCGTACTCTGAATACCCCGGACTGCCATACTGAGTAATAAAAAAGTATACGCTAGAACGGGACATCCGTCATTTCGCACATGTATTTAAAGAATTTTTTTACAAAATATGTTTTAACACACCCCGTGGGATCGCTTATCATGTCTGTGCATGTATGTTTCCAACGTGTATTCATATCGATGAGTGTCTATCAAAATCAATCAGCTGACTCTTAAATAAGCTTATACCGCAACGGCTGCGGAGGCGGCGGCGACGGCGGCGGCGGCGACCCCGCGGCATCAGCTATTTTCGTGGCCTTAACGAGCTGATAAGGCGCGGCGCGCCTGCACTAGCTATGAGGCGCGGGGCTCGTGGTATAAGCTGGTGTTTACACCGTAAGTAAACTAAATAACGATAGTTTTTATATTTCTCACAAATAAAGCAATATTTTTATTTCACTATACATTAATCTCTATGTGCAAATTGTACGAATCATCAAATTCGAAACAGCAATATTATATCCACGGTTGTAGCACGAGAAAGTCAGAACAAAAGGAAACACTCGATAAGAAAGACGGGACAAAAGGAATTTACGATGAGAAACTCAGAACAAAAGGGAACGGTAGAGCGATAGCAGCTACTGTTACGAATAGCAGCACAAAAAGAACGAGCCGACAACGGTTTTATACATAATAAATCAATTTTTTTTTTAATGTATTGTAACGGAACGCATTAAGGCGATCCGCTACTAGAACTCACCACCCTCACCACATCTCAACCAACCTATACAAACTGACATAAAACATAAAATATACCAAAATAAGACAAAGCACACCAAAAGATCCTGGATAGACAAAACACTCCAGACCGGATCGAAAGAAGTATCGACCGGACAAGGAGAACAGAAAGGACTAGCAGGTACACACACAGAATTAGAAGTACACACCCCAAACAGTAATGGCGTAAATAAGAGGCCTGCCTAGCCAAAGATCACGATGGAAAACATAACAGTAGGCGTAACAACAAGAACACACCGGCCTACTAGCAAGCGTAGTAGCCCCCGCCCTACACAATCACCAGACCAAGCCTCAAACATACGGCACCACCCCAAATAGGCCACACTATCCAAAAAGCGGGAACGGGAACGCCACGACACGGCAAACGTAGGAAGAAATGTACGGAACTATCGAGATACCATGATACATAGAGAAAGATCAACAAAGTAAATCCTCATGAAACGCCGCCACGTACCCCCACTCACAAATCAAACATTAACATGAATAAAACACATAAAACAAACTTATAGCGACCAAAAACCAAACGAAAAACATAGAGAAAACGATCCTCACGTAGGAGAACACCAGAAAGTGACAAAAAACATATAAATCCACAAGAAATCAGACCAAATAAAACCAAGGAAGAGATAATTAATCACAATTAATTATCCTAGGCAATTAGTTATCAACAAAACAGCAGGACAGTAGCCTACAAAACCGAGGAAGACCCATAGGGGCCTGAATCGGGAAAAACCATAACCAAATCAGAGAAAAATTAGATAAAAAGTTTGAACCTACAACAAGTAGGAGAATAGCATTAGCCAGCGAATTTCAACCTCGCAGAAACCTTGTTTGAAACCCTAGAGGGACAAAAGAGCGGCTAAATATAGAAATTCAAGCAATAACGGGACTCCGACACATCACCCCACACCTCTCTCACCTAGTGATTGAAGTGTGACAAACATCACGTGACCTACCTCAAAACACCCTCCCGGGGTCCATCCGCTAACCTATATAAACCGCGACAGGATAAGCCTCGAGGCTCTTGTCACAACTTAGAAGTCAAGACGAAGTGCTGCTCGACAGCACACCTAGTACATAAGATTACACGTAAATTCTCCATGTAAAAACGACGTGTTCTTTCGATCAATTCGATTCCCCTGCACTGCGCTTGGCCGTCGTTTGATCGAACGAACCGATTGAAAACAGCACTAATAGTTTGGGAAACTCCATGTTAACTCGAGTGTTCTTTTTCGCAACCGATTCCCCTGCACTGCGCTTGGCCGTCGGTTGAGTAAACGAACTCATTAGGATACTCTGTGAGGAGTAAGGCTCCCCTGCACTGCGCTTGGCCGCCCCTGCTCACAGCGTCAGGGCACACTCCACTAACGGGTCCCCACGCACGGCGTCGTGGCTATCCGTCTCTTGGAGTGTGAAGAAGCACGAGTGACACAAGGTCAAGGGAGTGGAATCCCGACTGAGTGCACCGCGCATTAGACTCGTAGGGTGTACCTGCGTGGGTGGGACCACGTTAGGGCCAGCACCAGTTACCACTAGCATCTCACGGATACCTCGGCTGGTCTCAATTGATCGAAAACCCAATCGTACGCCTCTTAATGGCACGAGAAGGTGCTTAATTAATTGCGAAATTAAAGCTTCAGTATCCGGGGTCTAGGAAGAGCTAGCTGGTCAAGCTGCGAACCCGGTGTCTCTTGCGAACAGAAAGCTATAGCTAGGGACCCAAACAATAACAAAGCGAGAAACGATAGGTAGGTAGAATCATCCACACCACACCACCACACTACACTCGCGTCCCTACTATAGAATTCTCGCGTGACCATCAGGAGGGCGGAGCCTCGAGAGGCAAGTCCGCAAACGAGCAGTACGAAACAAAAACATTCGAAATAGCACGACACCCGCTAACGTCCAATGATTAAAATAAGGCGAACCAGTACATCTCATGAAGTACGAAGGAACGCCCCGTATGAGGACCAAGCCTGCGACTAGGCCCCCCCTCTTTCAAATAGAGATACCCACGAGTGGCCAACAGGAGTCTAAACCCTATCCTGATAGAGATCAATTAACATCAAAATTATACCAGATTCGAAACCCTTAAAAATAGATAAATTGAGTGTTGAGCTCCATAAAGCTGATATCTAATCACTTTATGAATTATAAAGTCAAACACCGGATTTGAAATGGAATCTTAAAATTCCACATACGTAGAATAGAAAAATCGTGTACTAGCGAACGCGAAACCCTTAAAAATAGATAAATTGAGTGTTGAGCTCCATAAAGCTGATATCTAATCACTTTATGAATTATAAAGTCAAACACCGGATTTAAAATGGAATCTTAAAATTCCACATACGTAGAATAGAAAAATCGTGTACTAGCGAACGCGAAACCCTTAAAAATAGATAAATTGAGTGTTGAGCTCCATAAAGCTGATATCTAATCACTTTATGAATTATAAAGTCAAACACCGGATTTAAAATGGAATCTTAAAATTCCACATACGTAGAATAGAAAAATCGTGTACTAGCGAACGCGAAACCCTTAAAACTAGATAAATTGAGTGTTGAGCTCCATAAAGCTGATATCTAATCACTTTATGAATTATAAAGTCAAAAACCTAATTTGAACTGGAATCTCATATATTCCACATACGTAGGATAAACAAACACGCGTACTAGCGAACGCGACCCCTTAAACAACTTGATAAATTGAGTGTTGAGCTCCATGAAGCTGATATCTCATCACTTTATGAATTATAAAGTCAAACCTGATTATACATGGGATTTCTTAAATTCCACATACGTAGAATAATAAAAATCGCGTACTAAGCAGCCGCGACCCCCTTGAAATTGATGAATTGAGTGTCAAGCTCCGTACCAGTGATGCCTTATCACTGTACGAATATTAGAGTCGAAACCAACAGAATAGGAATTGGAAAAGATTCCTCATAGGTAGACGTTAAGTACCGAATGTAAAGCGAGCGTGAGTACAGAAGAACAACGAGATCGTTCCACATACCATCCTCCCTACCTTAGTTGCACTAACATTCAAACAACAGCTTCTCTAGCAATCACGGGCCTTCCGCCCAGTACAAATAAAGAAAAGAATTACCCAAACAAAAAGAAAAGACCAATGATGAAAGGGTAAATGAAACCGCATGTCTGTCATGGACAAATGCGACGAAAAATAAACCTAAACTGAGGTCTGACCAACAAAAACAATAAAAATTACTAATAACAACCTAGTATTGATTGCATATCTAAAAACTTCCAAGGATCCTCTCGCTCCCTCCAGCCCAGTGCACGAACTAGTTTCGAGCAAACTACCTCTCCTCACGATCACTGTGAAGAACACTCGGAATAAAACTCAAACTTAACGCGATTTTACACCATAAACAAACCCTCGCGCACCGTAACCGTATAAGAAAGAAGTGTTCAAATCGCGAAACGTTTCATTGGCGCCCAACGTGGGGCTGGATAGAAGAGAAGATCGAAGAAGGAAGAAAGAAGAGAGAAGATCTTTCCAAAAATAAATAAACATCCGCATAAATTCGAATCAACAAAGAATGGATCCAGGCAAAGATAACACGTTGGGGGGTATACCAACACCCACCACCAACACTCCAACAACGAGAACAGTAGGCATGGATGATTCCATAATTCCTACCATGGGGCAGCAATTAGCAATGTCACAAGCGCTACGGGGAAGTACACCCATAATAATACCGCCCATCTCGGAAGCAATGGAGAACATGCGAACACGTTCTTTTGATGAGGGAATACGACAACAACTGCATCCACTGGCAGGCCAACGCTATCATGCAAGGGACAGAACCATGAATTCAACAGGATATCCGGTCCCACCAACCATAAGTCCAGCACCCCACGAGGCAGTACAACAACTAGCTATGCAATCGCTACTCGCAATACTCGAAGAGATGCAGCAAAAACAGTCGGTAGAAAGCGCAAAACAAGAACAACGGTTCCGCGAACTAGACCACAACCTCTCGAGGAAGATAGAGTCCATCCAAGAGTATGTAACTCAATCCATAGAAATGCTCCAAGACGAGGTCAACGAGATATCTCATAAACAAGAAGCACCTCCACGAATAAACTCAACATTTATTAACACCGAAAGGAACCAATATGAACCAACCATAGAGGTGAGTCCAGAGAACCGAGATCCACCATGCACACCATCCCCCATGCTAACAACTGGAAGGGCAGGAACAACAAGGAGGAATCTATACGAAAACACCATACCACAGGGACCATCGAACACCACGATGTCAAATAGTAACCTGAAGCTCGAAGCACCAATATTCAACGGCAAAACACGAGAACAACCTATGCAATTCTTATGTGACCTACGAGCATACCGAGACGTATACGTTCCTCGATATCACTTCAAAATAATAACTAACCAGTGCATGACAGGCATAGCAAGGAGCTGGTGGAACATCACACGAGACTCCATCAGACAGTGGGGAGAATTCGAGGAGGAGTTCAAACGAAGATTCTGGAACGAGGAGATTCAAAACGCCATAAAATTAAAACTCGACTATGAATGGTATGACGAAACGAAAAAACATACTCGCATCGGATACGCGCTCCACTACATTAGCTTGGCTCGCGATCTGAGACCAAAATTAACCGAAGAAGAGATCGTTCAGAAGATAAAGAGACACTTTCCCGACGATGTCCGAGCTACTATTAAGACTCTAGGAATAAAAACAATCGCTCGATTACTAGACTTGTTGTCATCTTACGACGAAGAAGGACCAGGCAACCGAGATCGAACTAAGCCTCCAAAACGTGAAACATACCACCCACAAAACAACAGTCAGCGTAACGCACCTCCTAGGACGAATGGGAGCAGCCTCACCAACACTCGAGAGGAACAACCAACCACTTCGTACAAACATCTAAATGCGGCATATCCAAACCAAAATCGAAAAACACAAGCTCCACGAGGTGAAACAGACAATCGTCATAAAAACCGAGAGGAAAATAAATATCCCTGGCGACCTAGGGATCAGAATCACGATGATACGAAAAACCTTCGCACCACCACAATGGAAGAAGAAGAGAGCCAACCCCTCGAAATCATTAACGACCAAGATATCTCGGAAAACGAGGAGTCGTCACCTCTCGGAAATTAAGTACCGCAGAGGTGACGCTAGGCTATGGGGAAGACACCAGAGAATTTCTAACGAGAGAAGAAGAATATCCACGGACAAAGTCGAGACCAAAATGCCCAATACTCATGATATACGTACAAGGCATAACAATTCGAGCCTTAATAGACACCGGAAGTGAAATCAGCGCAATATCCGAACAGTTCGCACTAGACCATGAAAAACTATTCAGCAAATGCCCCATGCTACCTTTAACCGGAGTCTCCGTAAGAGGCGCAACCGCTGGACGCGCAGTCAAAGTGACTCGACAGATATTCGCTGAGATTACACTAGAAGAAACCGGTACAAACAATACACTTATCATAGTACCCAGATTAACCACGGACTGCATCTTGGGGATAGACTTTCTAGTCAAAATCAAAACAAAAATCGACCTCGAAAAGTATGAAATATCATTCATTGTACCAGCACAACCCTTTCGAAGGATAAAATTGAAATTTGACAACCCCCAACTCTCTAACCCAACGAACGCACCAGTAGTAAACACCACCACCATAGAAGATAAACAAAAACATGCCGTCACAGACCAGGAAATCGATTTAAAAATAACAAACACCGTAGGACTCAATGAGAGAGAAAAACAAATTTTCAGGAGACTACTGGAAAAGCATAGGGACGCATTCCTCAAACGCCCAGGACTATTAAA
Source organism: Cylloceria caligata (assembly GCA_963942595.1). Classification (NCBI taxonomy): domain Eukaryota; kingdom Metazoa; phylum Arthropoda; class Insecta; order Hymenoptera; family Ichneumonidae; genus Cylloceria; species Cylloceria caligata. Next base: position 38,680,827 of record OZ012705.1, read on the forward strand.
CTCCTACGAACACAAAATAGAAGTAAAGCCACATGAACCCTTCAAGGCAATGAATTACCCCGTGCCAATTGCATTTCGAGACAAGGTAGACGAAGAGATAAGGAACCTAACGAGCCAAGGCATTATTCAAAAATCCACAAGCCCGTACACGAGCCCGCTCGTGGTAGTGGCCAAAAAGAACGGAGAAATCAGACTATGCCTTGACGCCAGACGAATAAACGAAGTAATCGAACCAGATAACGAACGAATGCAAACTCCGGACGAACTCTTCCAGGAGTGCAAAAGTGTCAGATATATAACCACGCTCGATTTAAAATCTAGTTTTTGGCAAGTACCACTCACCCCCGACTCCCGAAAATACACTGCATTTATGCATCGGGGTCGCTGCTATGAGTTCAGAGTAACACCATTTGGTCTACGAACGAGTACAGCAAGCCTAGTCCGTGGTCTCGAAAAAGTACTACAAGGCCTAGGGTACGTCATCAACTTCGTGGACGACTTATTGTGCACTGCAGAAACATTCGAGGAACATATCAATAACCTCGACGAGCTACTCGAACGTTTCAGCAACCACGGTCTAACAATAAACCTAGAAAAATCTCAATTCTTCAGACGAGAAGCCAAGTTCTTAGGACACATACTCACGCCAAAAGGCATCTGTCCAGACCCTGAAAAAATCAAAGACATAAAAGAATTTCCAGCACCTAAGAACATCAAACAACTAAGAGGTTTCTTAGGGCTAGTAAACTATTATAGCAAATTCACGAGGGAGCACGGCGAGTCAACGGTACCACTGTTACACCTCTTAAGGAAAAATGAAAGATGGAAATGGACAGAAAAAGAGTATGAAGCATTTAAAAACGTAAAGGATAAATTCTGCGAAGAAGTGATGTTACACTACCCACTAAAAAATAAGCCTTTCTTTATACAAACAGACGCCAGCGATTTTGCCATAGGAGCCGTCCTATTCCAAAAAGATCAAAATTTAGACGAGAGAACATTATACTTCGCCAGTAGAACCCTCAAAGGGGCTGAAATTGGCTATAACACGACCGAAAAGGAACTTTTGGCCATCGTATGGGCACTAGAAAAATTTAGGACATACCTTCTAGGCGCCACCGTAATAATTGTCACAGACCATGCGGCACTAACCTTCTTAAAAGAATGTAAGCTTGCCCACGCACGGATCACCAGGTGGTCACTAGCAATTCAAGACTACCACCCTACAATCGAGCATTGTATAGGAAAAAGGAACACAGTAGCTGATATTCTCAGCCGTCCTGACGGTAAAAAGAGCGGCAAAGAAATAATCATAGCAAGTCTCTCAGAAGTAACCGAAGAACTAAAGAACATATTAACCAACCTCGGAGAACTACAGGATAAAGACGAATATTATGCAGCGATAAAAAAAACTGTAAAACAGGGAACCGAAGTAAAAAATTTCACAATAATCGACGAAATATTACACACAAAAAATCATGGAGCACAGCGAGCCATCATCCCTGCAACCGGCATAAAAAGTCTCATAGAGAACTGCCATGAAATATACGCACACGCTGGAGCTCGAAAATGCTACTTAATACTACGAGAAAACTTCTATTATCCAAACCTATACCGACACATCAGGAAACAGCTAAAATACTGCGACACATGCCAAAGAAATAAAATCTACACGCAAGGAATGTTCGCCGAAATGCAGAATATCCTGCCAGAACGACCAGGAGACCTGGTATCACTCGACTACTACGGACCTCTACCCGCGGCAAAATATGGAAACAAATATATCTTGGCCGTGATAGATGTATTCTCAAAACTAACAAAAATATACCCTCTCAAAAACGCCACTACAGAAACCACGTGGAAAAAATTAACACAGGACTACTTCCCAAAGTACGGAAAACCAAGAGCCATATTATCGGACCAAGGGACACAATTTACGGCGAAAAAATGGGATCAACTGTTAAAGGAGACCGGTATAAGAAAAGTTATGACATCCATCCGCCACCCACAGGCAAATCCCGTCGAGCGAACGAATAGGGAACTCTCGCGACTGTTTAGAACACTCCTACCAAACAAACACAACGCCTGGTATGATGCGATCCCCAAAGTAGAGGAATGTATAAATAATACACATCACGAAACTACGGGATACGCCCCCGTACAATTACACACCGGTAAAACGCCCTCAAGACCATGGGAGCAGATTATAACAAACAGAAACAAAATACCAGACTACGACAACCTAATAATGCTGGCCAAAGGCAACATGAAAAGAGCCCGGAATAAAAACGCTGAGAAATTCAACAAACAACACAAGCTCAAGGAACTCCAGATAGGCGATCTGGTACTAGCAAGAGCACTAAACGTGTCAAACCCTGCAGCCAAAATAACAGCTAAATTTTTGCCTTTATACGAAGGACCCTACCGATTAAAAAAACGCGTAGGAAAAACATCATACATTCTCGAAAATATAACCAGCAACCTAGAACGAGGTATGTATCACACGAGCGACCTTCGACCATATTATCGATCCACGGATTAACAAAGGAAAAAGAAAAGTAAACAAAAAATTAACCAGCCTAGACAAAGGGGAAACACCCCACTACCGGAGTAACCCCTCCAAAAAGCAAAGAAGGAGAGCACAATCAGGCATCCCGCGAGGAGCGTCAAAAGGCTCATTCAACAAAAGCATCTCAAAGTAGAAACATGGAAAAAGCTACCCAAACGATCAACGACGAAACAACGATAGGCCGGGAAATAACTCCAGGAGTATTTTCACCAGGGATACGAACCAATAGAGATCGTAGACCACGAGGATCGAAACCCCGCAGCATACGCACGCAAAACGAGTCAGCCTACCTACGACTCCTCCACGAGGGCACCATGGTGGAGCGTCAATTACGACCAACACACGAAGGAACACCATCGGGCAAAATGAAGACAACCATACTGCCGATGAGGTATCTGCCATGGGCCCCCAAGGTAAAAACCACCCAACGGATACCGGCTGAGGCAAATAAAGGGTGGATAAGAACACCCCAAGGACCAGCGATCCTGCTACAACCACACTTAATGCGTATAGCAAAACGAGAACAGAATCGCACAAAATCTCCAGCAGTGGACCCGATCATCGAAGAAGCCACTACCCGGCGATACTCGACCATGGCCGTGACGGCACCGCCACCACGCTCACCAGCATACGAGATGCCGACCGCACCCCGAGACCCCCGAACAATCCGCACCTTTACTCAGGCACCAACACGAGTGCACATATGCACAGCAACAAAGAAGGAGGAGAACAATAACGACGATACCAAATAAGACACACATATTACAAACATAAAAACCAGAAATAATTGAATAAAAAAAAATTTTTTTTGCCTAAAAAGCATTTTTTGAACTAATTATTTGGAAGGGCGATGTAACGGAACGCATTAAGGCGATCCGCTACTAGAACTCACCACCCTCACCACATCTCAACCAACCTATACAAACTGACATAAAACATAAAATATACCAAAATAAGACAAAGCACACCAAAAGATCCTGGATAGACAAAACACTCCAGACCGGATCGAAAGAAGTATCGACCGGACAAGGAGAACAGAAAGGACTAGCAGGTACACACACAGAATTAGAAGTACACACCCCAAACAGTAATGGCGTAAATAAGAGGCCTGCCTAGCCAAAGATCACGATGGAAAACATAACAGTAGGCGTAACAACAAGAACACACCGGCCTACTAGCAAGCGTAGTAGCCCCCGCCCTACACAATCACCAGACCAAGCCTCAAACATACGGCACCACCCCAAATAGGCCACACTATCCAAAAAGCGGGAACGGGAACGCCACGACACGGCAAACGTAGGAAGAAATGTACGGAACTATCGAGATACCATGATACATAGAGAAAGATCAACAAAGTAAATCCTCATGAAACGCCGCCACGTACCCCCACTCACAAATCAAACATTAACATGAATAAAACACATAAAACAAACTTATAGCGACCAAAAACCAAACGAAAAACATAGAGAAAACGATCCTCACGTAGGAGAACACCAGAAAGTGACAAAAAACATATAAATCCACAAGAAATCAGACCAAATAAAACCAAGGAAGAGATAATTAATCACAATTAATTATCCTAGGCAATTAGTTATCAACAAAACAGCAGGACAGTAGCCTACAAAACCGAGGAAGACCCATAGGGGCCTGAATCGGGAAAAACCATAACCAAATCAGAGAAAAATTAGATAAAAAGTTTGAACCTACAACAAGTAGGAGAATAGCATTAGCCAGCGAATTTCAACCTCGCAGAAACCTTGTTTGAAACCCTAGAGGGACAAAAGAGCGGCTAAATATAGAAATTCAAGCAATAACGGGACTCCGACACATCACCCCACACCTCTCTCACCTAGTGATTGAAGTGTGACAAACATCACGTGACCTACCTCAAAACACCCTCCCGGGGTCCATCCGCTAACCTATATAAACCGCGACAGGATAAGCCTCGAGGCTCTTGTCACAACTTAGAAGTCAAGACGAAGTGCTGCTCGACAGCACACCTAGTACATAAGATTACACGTAAATTCTCCATGTAAAAACGACGTGTTCTTTCGATCAATTCGATTCCCCTGCACTGCGCTTGGCCGTCGTTTGATCGAACGAACCGATTGAAAACAGCACTAATAGTTTGGGAAACTCCATGTTAACTCGAGTGTTCTTTTTCGCAACCGATTCCCCTGCACTGCGCTTGGCCGTCGGTTGAGTAAACGAACTCATTAGGATACTCTGTGAGGAGTAAGGCTCCCCTGCACTGCGCTTGGCCGCCCCTGCTCACAGCGTCAGGGCACACTCCACTAACGGGTCCCCACGCACGGCGTCGTGGCTATCCGTCTCTTGGAGTGTGAAGAAGCACGAGTGACACAAGGTCAAGGGAGTGGAATCCCGACTGAGTGCACCGCGCATTAGACTCGTAGGGTGTACCTGCGTGGGTGGGACCACGTTAGGGCCAGCACCAGTTACCACTAGCATCTCACGGATACCTCGGCTGGTCTCAATTGATCGAAAACCCAATCGTACGCCTCTTAATGGCACGAGAAGGTGCTTAATTAATTGCGAAATTAAAGCTTCAGTATCCGGGGTCTAGGAAGAGCTAGCTGGTCAAGCTGCGAACCCGGTGTCTCTTGCGAACAGAAAGCTATAGCTAGGGACCCAAACAATAACAAAGCGAGAAACGATAGGTAGGTAGAATCATCCACACCACACCACCACACTACACTCGCGTCCCTACTATAGAATTCTCGCGTGACCATCAGGAGGGCGGAGCCTCGAGAGGCAAGTCCGCAAACGAGCAGTACGAAACAAAAACATTCGAAATAGCACGACACCCGCTAACGTCCAATGATTAAAATAAGGCGAACCAGTACATCTCATGAAGTACGAAGGAACGCCCCGTATGAGGACCAAGCCTGCGACTAGGCCCCCCCTCTTTCAAATAGAGATACCCACGAGTGGCCAACAGGAGTCTAAACCCTATCCTGATAGAGATCAATTAACATCAAAATTATACCAGATTCGAAACCCTTAAAAATAGATAAATTGAGTGTTGAGCTCCATAAAGCTGATATCTAATCACTTTATGAATTATAAAGTCAAACACCGGATTTGAAATGGAATCTTAAAATTCCACATACGTAGAATAGAAAAATCGTGTACTAGCGAACGCGAAACCCTTAAAAATAGATAAATTGAGTGTTGAGCTCCATAAAGCTGATATCTAATCACTTTATGAATTATAAAGTCAAACACCGGATTTAAAATGGAATCTTAAAATTCCACATACGTAGAATAGAAAAATCGTGTACTAGCGAACGCGAAACCCTTAAAAATAGATAAATTGAGTGTTGAGCTCCATAAAGCTGATATCTAATCACTTTATGAATTATAAAGTCAAACACCGGATTTAAAATGGAATCTTAAAATTCCACATACGTAGAATAGAAAAATCGTGTACTAGCGAACGCGAAACCCTTAAAACTAGATAAATTGAGTGTTGAGCTCCATAAAGCTGATATCTAATCACTTTATGAATTATAAAGTCAAAAACCTAATTTGAACTGGAATCTCATATATTCCACATACGTAGGATAAACAAACACGCGTACTAGCGAACGCGACCCCTTAAACAACTTGATAAATTGAGTGTTGAGCTCCATGAAGCTGATATCTCATCACTTTATGAATTATAAAGTCAAACCTGATTATACATGGGATTTCTTAAATTCCACATACGTAGAATAATAAAAATCGCGTACTAAGCAGCCGCGACCCCCTTGAAATTGATGAATTGAGTGTCAAGCTCCGTACCAGTGATGCCTTATCACTGTACGAATATTAGAGTCAAAACCAACAGAATAGGAATTGGAAAAGATTCCTCATAGGTAGACGTTAAGTACCGAATGTAAAGCGAGCGTGAGTACAGAAGAACAACGAGATCGTTCCACATACCATCCTCCCTACCTTAGTTGCACTAACATTCAAACAACAGCTTCTCTAGCAATCACGGGCCTTCCGCCCAGTACAAATAAAGAAAAGAATTACCCAAACAAAAAGAAAAGACCAATGATGAAAGGGTAAATGAAACCGCATGTCTGTCATGGACAAATGCGACGAAAAATAAACCTAAACTGAGGTCTGACCAACAAAAACAATAAAAATTACTAATAACAACCTAGTATTGATTGCATATCTAAAAACTTCCAAGGATCCTCTCGCTCCCTCCAGCCCAGTGCACGAACTAGTTTCGAGCAAACTACCTCTCCTCACGATCACTGTGAAGAACACTCGGAATAAAACTCAAACTTAACGCGATTTTACACCATAAACAAACCCTCGCGCACCGTAACCGTATAAGAAAGAAGTGTTCAAATCGCGAAACGTTTCATTGGCGCCCAACGTGGGGCTGGATAGAAGAGAAGATCGAAGAAGGAAGAAAGAAGAGAGAAGATCTTTCCAAAAATAAATAAACATCCGCATAAATTCGAATCAACAAAGAATGGATCCAGGCAAAGATAACACGTTGGGGGGTATACCAACACCCACCACCAACACTCCAACAACGAGAACAGTAGGCATGGATGATTCCATAATTCCTACCATGGGGCAGCAATTAGCAATGTCACAAGCGCTACGGGGAAGTACACCCATAATAATACCGCCCATCTCGGAAGCAATGGAGAACATGCGAACACGTTCTTTTGATGAGGGAATACGACAACAACTGCATCCACTGGCAGGCCAACGCTATCATGCAAGGGACAGAACCATGAATTCAACAGGATATCCGGTCCCACCAACCATAAGTCCAGCACCCCACGAGGCAGTACAACAACTAGCTATGCAATCGCTACTCGCAATACTCGAAGAGATGCAGCAAAAACAGTCGGTAGAAAGCGCAAAACAAGAACAACGGTTCCGCGAACTAGACCACAACCTCTCGAGGAAGATAGAGTCCATCCAAGAGTATGTAACTCAATCCATAGAAATGCTCCAAGACGAGGTCAACGAGATATCTCATAAACAAGAAGCACCTCCACGAATAAACTCAACATTTATTAACACCGAAAGGAACCAATATGAACCAACCATAGAGGTGAGTCCAGAGAACCGAGATCCACCATGCACACCATCCCCCATGCTAACAACTGGAAGGGCAGGAACAACAAGGAGGAATCTATACGAAAACACCATACCACAGGGACCATCGAACACCACGATGTCAAATAGTAACCTGAAGCTCGAAGCACCAATATTCAACGGCAAAACACGAGAACAACCTATGCAATTCTTATGTGACCTACGAGCATACCGAGACGTATACGTTCCTCGATATCACTTCAAAATAATAACTAACCAGTGCATGACAGGCATAGCAAGGAGCTGGTGGAACATCACACGAGACTCCATCAGACAGTGGGGAGAATTCGAGGAGGAGTTCAAACGAAGATTCTGGAACGAGGAGATTCAAAACGCCATAAAATTAAAACTCGACTATGAATGGTATGACGAAACGAAAAAACATACTCGCATCGGATACGCGCTCCACTACATTAGCTTGGCTCGCGATCTGAGACCAAAATTAACCGAAGAAGAGATCGTTCAGAAGATAAAGAGACACTTTCCCGACGATGTCCGAGCTACTATTAAGACTCTAGGAATAAAAACAATCGCTCGATTACTAGACTTGTTGTCATCTTACGACGAAGAAGGACCAGGCAACCGAGATCGAACTAAGCCTCCAAAACGTGAAACATACCACCCACAAAACAACAGTCAGCGTAACGCACCTCCTAGGACGAATGGGAGCAGCCTCACCAACACTCGAGAGGAACAACCAACCACTTCGTACAAACATCTAAATGCGGCATATCCAAACCAAAATCGAAAAACACAAGCTCCACGAGGTGAAACAGACAATCGTCATAAAAACCGAGAGGAAAATAAATATCCCTGGCGACCTAGGGATCAGAATCACGATGATACGAAAAACCTTCGCACCACCACAATGGAAGAAGAAGAGAGCCAACCCCTCGAAATCATTAACGACCAAGATATCTCGGAAAACGAGGAGTCGTCACCTCTCGGAAATTAAGTACCGCAGAGGTGACGCTAGGCTATGGGGAAGACACCAGAGAATTTCTAACGAGAGAAGAAGAATATCCACGGACAAAGTCGAGACCAAAATGCCCAATACTCATGATATACGTACAAGGCATAACAATTCGAGCCTTAATAGACACCGGAAGTGAAATCAGCGCAATATCCGAACAGTTCGCACTAGACCATGAAAAACTATTCAGCAAATGCCCCATGCTACCTTTAACCGGAGTCTCCGTAAGAGGCGCAACCGCTGGACGCGCAGTCAAAGTGACTCGACAGATATTCGCTGAGATTACACTAGAAGAAACCGGTACAAACAATACACTTATCATAGTACCCAGATTAACCACGGACTGCATCTTGGGGATAGACTTTCTAGTCAAAATCAAAACAAAAATCGACCTCGAAAAGTATGAAATATCATTCATTGTACCAGCACAACCCTTTCGAAGGATAAAATTGAAATTTGACAACCCCCAACTCTCTAACCCAACGAACGCACCAGTAGTAAACACCACCACCATAGAAGATAAACAAAAACATGCCGTCACAGACCAGGAAATCGATTTAAAAATAACAAACACCGTAGGACTCAATGAGAGAGAAAAACAAATTTTCAGGAGACTACTGGAAAAGCATAGGGACGCATTCCTCAAACGCCCAGGACTATTAAACTCCTACGAACACAAAATAGAAGTAAAGCCACATGAACCCTTCAAGGCAATGAATTACCCCGTGCCAATTGCATTTCGAGACAAGGTAGACGAAGAGATAAGGAACCTAACGAGCCAAGGCATTATTCAAAAATCCACAAGCCCGTACACGAGCCCGCTCGTGGTAGTGGCCAAAAAGAACGGAGAAATCAGACTATGCCTTGACGCCAGACGAATAAACGAAGTAATCGAACCAGATAACGAACGAATGCAAACTCCGGACGAACTCTTCCAGGAGTGCAAAAGTGTCAGATATATAACCACGCTCGATTTAAAATCTAGTTTTTGGCAAGTACCACTCACCCCCGACTCCCGAAAATACACTGCATTTATGCATCGGGGTCGCTGCTATGAGTTCAGAGTAACACCATTTGGTCTACGAACGAGTACAGCAAGCCTAGTCCGTGGTCTCGAAAAAGTACTACAAGGCCTAGGGTACGTCATCAACTTCGTGGACGACTTATTGTGCACTGCAGAAACATTCGAGGAACATATCAATAACCTCGACGAGCTACTCGAACGTTTCAGCAACCACGGTCTAACAATAAACCTAGAAAAATCTCAATTCTTCAGACGAGAAGCCAAGTTCTTAGGACACATACTCACGCCAAAAGGCATCTGTCCAGACCCTGAAAAAATCAAAGACATAAAAGAATTTCCAGCACCTAAGAACATCAAACAACTAAGAGGTTTCTTAGGGCTAGTAAACTATTATAGCAAATTCACGAGGGAGCACGGCGAGTCAACGGTACCACTGTTACACCTCTTAAGGAAAAATGAAAGATGGAAATGGACAGAAAAAGAGTATGAAGCATTTAAAAACGTAAAGGATAAATTCTGCGAAGAAGTGATGTTACACTACCCACTAAAAAATAAGCCTTTCTTTATACAAACAGACGCCAGCGATTTTGCCATAGGAGCCGTCCTATTCCAAAAAGATCAAAATTTAGACGAGAGAACATTATACTTCGCCAGTAGAACCCTCAAAGGGGCTGAAATTGGCTATAACACGACCGAAAAGGAACTTTTGGCCATCGTATGGGCACTAGAAAAATTTAGGACATACCTTCTAGGCGCCACCGTAATAATTGTCACAGACCATGCGGCACTAACCTTCTTAAAAGAATGTAAGCTTGCCCACGCACGGATCACCAGGTGGTCACTAGCAATTCAAGACTACCACCCTACAATCGAGCATTGTATAGGAAAAAGGAACACAGTAGCTGATATTCTCAGCCGTCCTGACGGTAAAAAGAGCGGCAAAGAAATAATCATAGCAAGTCTCTCAGAAGTAACCGAAGAACTAAAGAACATATTAACCAACCTCGGAGAACTACAGGATAAAGACGAATATTATGCAGCGATAAAAAAAACTGTAAAACAGGGAACCGAAGTAAAAAATTTCACAATAATCGACGAAATATTACACACAAAAAATCATGGAGCACAGCGAGCCATCATCCCTGCAACCGGCATAAAAAGTCTCATAGAGAACTGCCATGAAATATACGCACACGCTGGAGCTCGAAAATGCTACTTAATACTACGAGAAAACTTCTATTATCCAAACCTATACCGACACATCAGGAAACAGCTAAAATACTGCGACACATGCCAAAGAAATAAAATCTACACGCAAGGAATGTTCGCCGAAATGCAGAATATCCTGCCAGAACGACCAGGAGACCTGGTATCACTCGACTACTACGGACCTCTACCCGCGGCAAAATATGGAAACAAATATATCTTGGCCGTGATAGATGTATTCTCAAAACTAACAAAAATATACCCTCTCAAAAACGCCACTACAGAAACCACGTGGAAAAAATTAACACAGGACTACTTCCCAAAGTACGGAAAACCAAGAGCCATATTATCGGACCAAGGGACACAATTTACGGCGAAAAAATGGGATCAACTGTTAAAGGAGACCGGTATAAGAAAAGTTATGACATCCATCCGCCACCCACAGGCAAATCCCGTCGAGCGAACGAATAGGGAACTCTCGCGACTGTTTAGAACACTCCTACCAAACAAACACAACGCCTGGTATGATGCGATCCCCAAAGTAGAGGAATGTATAAATAATACACATCACGAAACTACGGGATACGCCCCCGTACAATTACACACCGGTAAAACGCCCTCAAGACCATGGGAGCAGATTATAACAAACAGAAACAAAATACCAGACTACGACAACCTAATAATGCTGGCCAAAGGCAACATGAAAAGAGCCCGGAATAAAAACGCTGAGAAATTCAACAAACAACACAAGCTCAAGGAACTCCAGATAGGCGATCTGGTACTAGCAAGAGCACTAAACGTGTCAAACCCTGCAGCCAAAATAACAGCTAAATTTTTGCCTTTATACGAAGGACCCTACCGATTAAAAAAACGCGTAGGAAAAACATCATACATTCTCGAAAATATAACCAGCAACCTAGAACGAGGTATGTATCACACGAGCGACCTTCGACCATATTATCGATCCACGGATTAACAAAGGAAAAAGAAAAGTAAACAAAAAATTAACCAGCCTAGACAAAGGGGAAACACCCCACTACCGGAGTAACCCCTCCAAAAAGCAAAGAAGGAGAGCACAATCAGGCATCCCGCGAGGAGCGTCAAAAGGCTCATTCAACAAAAGCATCTCAAAGTAGAAACATGGAAAAAGCTACCCAAACGATCAACGACGAAACAACGATAGGCCGGGAAATAACTCCAGGAGTATTTTCACCAGGGATACGAACCAATAGAGATCGTAGACCACGAGGATCGAAACCCCGCAGCATACGCACGCAAACCGAGTCAGCCTACCTACGACTCCTCCACGAGGGCACCATGGTGGAGCGTCAATTACGACCAACACACGAAGGAACACCATCGGGCAAAATGAAGACAACCATACTGCCGATGAGGTATCTGCCATGGGCCCCCAAGGTAAAAACCACCCAACGGATACCGGCTGAGGCAAATAAAGGGTGGATAAGAACACCCCAAGGACCAGCGATCCTGCTACAACCACACTTAATGCGTATAGCAAAACGAGAACAGAATCGCACAAAATCTCCAGCAGTGGACCCGATCATCGAAGAAGCCACTACCCGGCGATACTCGACCATGGCCGTGACGGCACCGCCACCACGCTCACCAGCATACGAGATGCCGACCGCACCCCGAGACCCCCGAACAATCCGCACCTTTACTCAGGCACCAACACGAGTGCACATATGCACAGCAACAAAGAAGGAGGAGAACAATAACGACGATACCAAATAAGACACACATATTACAAACATAAAAACCAGAAATAATTGAATAAAAAAAAATTTTTTTTGCCTAAAAAGCATTTTTTGAACTAATTATTTGGAAGGGCGATGTAACGGAACGCATTAAGGCGATCCGCTACTAGAACTCACCACCCTCACCACATCTCAACCAACCTATACAAACTGACATAAAACATAAAATATACCAAAATAAGACAAAGCACACCAAAAGATCCTGGATAGACAAAACACTCCAGACCGGATCGAAAGAAGTATCGACCGGACAAGGAGAACAGAAAGGACTAGCAGGTACACACACAGAATTAGAAGTACACACCCCAAACAGTAATGGCGTAAATAAGAGGCCTGCCTAGCCAAAGATCACGATGGAAAACATAACAGTAGGCGTAACAACAAGAACACACCGGCCTACTAGCAAGCGTAGTAGCCCCCGCCCTACACAATCACCAGACCAAGCCTCAAACATACGGCACCACCCCAAATAGGCCACACTATCCAAAAAGCGGGAACGGGAACGCCACGACACGGCAAACGTAGGAAGAAATGTACGGAACTATCGAGATACCATGATACATAGAGAAAGATCAACAAAGTAAATCCTCATGAAACGCCGCCACGTACCCCCACTCACAAATCAAACATTAACATGAATAAAACACATAAAACAAACTTATAGCGACCAAAAACCAAACGAAAAACATAGAGAAAACGATCCTCACGTAGGAGAACACCAGAAAGTGACAAAAAACATATAAATCCACAAGAAATCAGACCAAATAAAACCAAGGAAGAGATAATTAATCACAATTAATTATCCTAGGCAATTAGTTATCAACAAAACAGCAGGACAGTAGCCTACAAAACCGAGGAAGACCCATAGGGGCCTGAATCGGGAAAAACCATAACCAAATCAGAGAAAAATTAGATAAAAAGTTTGAACCTACAACAAGTAGGAGAATAGCATTAGCCAGCGAATTTCAACCTCGCAGAAACCTTGTTTGAAACCCTAGAGGGACAAAAGAGCGGCTAAATATAGAAATTCAAGCAATAACGGGACTCCGACACATCACCCCACACCTCTCTCACCTAGTGATTGAAGTGTGACAAACATCACGTGACCTACCTCAAAACACCCTCCCGGGGTCCATCCGCTAACCTATATAAACCGCGACAGGATAAGCCTCGAGGCTCTTGTCACAACTTAGAAGTCAAGACGAAGTGCTGCTCGACAGCACACCTAGTACATAAGATTACACGTAAATTCTCCATGTAAAAACGACGTGTTCTTTCGATCAATTCGATTCCCCTGCACTGCGCTTGGCCGTCGTTTGATCGAACGAACCGATTGAAAACAGCACTAATAGTTTGGGAAACTCCATGTTAACTCGAGTGTTCTTTTTCGCAACCGATTCCCCTGCACTGCGCTTGGCCGTCGGTTGAGTAAACGAACTCATTAGGATACTCTGTGAGGAGTAAGGCTCCCCTGCACTGCGCTTGGCCGCCCCTGCTCACAGCGTCAGGGCACACTCCACTAACGGGTCCCCACGCACGGCGTCGTGGCTATCCGTCTCTTGGAGTGTGAAGAAGCACGAGTGACACAAGGTCAAGGGAGTGGAATCCCGACTGAGTGCACCGCGCATTAGACTCGTAGGGTGTACCTGCGTGGGTGGGACCACGTTAGGGCCAGCACCAGTTACCACTAGCATCTCACGGATACCTCGGCTGGTCTCAATTGATCGAAAACCCAATCGTACGCCTCTTAATGGCACGAGAAGGTGCTTAATTAATTGCGAAATTAAAGCTTCAGTATCCGGGGTCTAGGAAGAGCTAGCTGGTCAAGCTGCGAACCCGGTGTCTCTTGCGAACAGAAAGCTATAGCTAGGGACCCAAACAATAACAAAGCGAGAAACGATAGGTAGGTAGAATCATCCACACCACACCACCACACTACACTCGCGTCCCTACTATAGAATTCTCGCGTGACCATCAGGAGGGCGGAGCCTCGAGAGGCAAGTCCGCAAACGAGCAGTACGAAACAAAAACATTCGAAATAGCACGACACCCGCTAACGTCCAATGATTAAAATAAGGCGAACCAGTACATCTCATGAAGTACGAAGGAACGCCCCGTATGAGGACCAAGCCTGCGACTAGGCCCCCCCTCTTTCAAATAGAGATACCCACGAGTGGCCAACAGGAGTCTAAACCCTATCCTGATAGAGATCAATTAACATCAAAATTATACCAGATTCGAAACCCTTAAAAATAGATAAATTGAGTGTTGAGCTCCATAAAGCTGATATCTAATCACTTTATGAATTATAAAGTCAAACACCGGATTTGAAATGGAATCTTAAAATTCCACATACGTAGAATAGAAAAATCGTGTACTAGCGAACGCGAAACCCTTAAAAATAGATAAATTGAGTGTTGAGCTCCATAAAGCTGATATCTAATCACTTTATGAATTATAAAGTCAAACACCGGATTTAAAATGGAATCTTAAAATTCCACATACGTAGAATAGAAAAATCGTGTACTAGCGAACGCGAAACCCTTAAAAATAGATAAATTGAGTGTTGAGCTCCATAAAGCTGATATCTAATCACTTTATGAATTATAAAGTCAAACACCGGATTTAAAATGGAATCTTAAAATTCCACATACGTAGAATAGAAAAATCGTGTACTAGCGAACGCGAAACCCTTAAAACTAGATAAATTGAGTGTTGAGCTCCATAAAGCTGATATCTAATCACTTTATGAATTATAAAGTCAAAAACCTAATTTGAACTGGAATCTCATATATTCCACATACGTAGGATAAACAAACACGCGTACTAGCGAACGCGACCCCTTAAACAACTTGATAAATTGAGTGTTGAGCTCCATGAAGCTGATATCTCATCACTTTATGAATTATAAAGTCAAACCTGATTATACATGGGATTTCTTAAATTCCACATACGTAGAATAATAAAAATCGCGTACTAAGCAGCCGCGACCCCCTTGAAATTGATGAATTGAGTGTCAAGCTCCGTACCAGTGATGCCTTATCACTGTACGAATATTAGAGTCGAAACCAACAGAATAGGAATTGGAAAAGATTCCTCATAGGTAGACGTTAAGTACCGAATGTAAAGCGAGCGTGAGTACAGAAGAACAACGAGATCGTTCCACATACCATCCTCCCTACCTTAGTTGCACTAACATTCAAACAACAGCTTCTCTAGCAATCACGGGCCTTCCGCCCAGTACAAATAAAGAAAAGAATTACCCAAACAAAAAGAAAAGACCAATGATGAAAGGGTAAATGAAACCGCATGTCTGTCATGGACAAATGCGACGAAAAATAAACCTAAACTGAGGTCTGACCAACAAAAACAATGAAAATTACTAATAACAACCTAGTATTGATTGCATATCTAAAAACTTCCAAGGATCCTCTCGCTCCCTCCAGCCCAGTGCACGAACTAGTTTCGAGCAAACTACCTCTCCTCACGATCACTGTGAAGAACACTCGGAATAAAACTCAAACTTAACGCGATTTTACACCATAAACAAACCCTCGCGCACCGTAACCGTATAAGAAAGAAGTGTTCAAATCGCGAAACGTTTCAGTATTGTACACTGTAACGGTAATTTCACGTTGACATAAATTTTTTAGTCTTCTGATGGGAAGAATTCGGGCTCGAACACTAAGATAATCAATTATAGACTTCTGTACGAGGTATAAGTAGGGTTTATTCAATAATTTATGTAAAGTTATTCAGTGTTCGGCTTTTTGGCGCCGTTGGCCGTACAAATAATTTTGTGACGTAACATTTTTCTGAAGGTTTCGTGTTCTTCTTTATCCGCGATGATATTGGATTTCTACTTATGCGCTCTGGATGGGCGGTCAACGTCCCAACTAGGCGGAATCGAGCTCGTCCGTCTCGATCCTCGCCCTCCTGGCTGCTGCTACGCGATCTGCTTGGCTCGATGAGCGGTTGCTGGCGCGTCGGTCAGCTGATACAGACGCCAGGTCTGTGTCCGTGTCCCCGTTATTTCTTAATTAATCGAAATAATTTGATTTTTGAATTATTCCGCGTTCGGGCTCTTCGTTTGTTGTGTTCGTGCCGTTCCTGTGAATCTCCAGTGTGTCTTTTCGTGGTAATAATGCTCTTGGTTCGCGAGTGATGTTCTTTATGTGTTGAAAGATGACAGTTACAGTATCACTATTTTCCAGTGATTCTTAATTATTTATCATTTAGTTGACGGATTTCTCTAGCAATCTTTGGCGTTGGACCTGGACGTTCCAGTTATTCTTCTCTCTTGGTGAGTTGGTCTTTTATTTGATCTTTCTCTTATTCTTTATGTCTTGTTGAGTGGTGTTGTTCTCACCCGACGCGCTTTACAAGGCTAATAAAATTGTTTCTTTCCTAATTATTTTTCTATTGGTCCTAAAATTCTAAATCAAGTTTTTCTGGGTAGGGTTTGCTGGTGCCCTCCTAATTCTACTTAGTAATTAATTTTCCTAGCTTTTTTTCAACAATTCTACTTCAAGAGTCTCTTACTTCTTGATGCGGTGATTTATCACAAATTTAAAATCTACTGTATCGTGCCCTTGTGTTATAATTTCTCTAACTGTTGTTCGTTATTCTGTTTTCTTTTTCAGTGTTATTTCACTTTTTCCTTTTTCCAGGTTTCTAATTTGGCAACCTCTTGGTGCCCCAACCGAGTCTTTCAAACTTATCGATGCGCTGCGTTGACAATTCTTCTTATAAACTATCCTGACTTATTGCTAATTATTCTACCTAAACTTTCTTATACTATTTTCTTAATTCTCCTAAACTAAACCCTACTCAGCTATTTTAATGCCACCAACTTTCTCTTCTCAATTTGTTTTTTAGAATATTTTCTGTTTTTACACGGTCCAATGCTGTTTGGTATCAATCTTTTTATTAGTTCTTCCACTGACTTTTACTGTATTCTTTTACTTATCACTCTTCTAATAAGTTTGCTGGGCTCACTCACACCCTTTTCTGTTAAAATTCTTGAATTTACTCTGAACTTCTGGATATTGCAATATTTTTACTTCAGCGCACAAGCGAGTTACGACTGGGTCGACACTTGAAACGAATAAGAGAGTTCTCTGTGTTTGATGCTGCCTTATATATCCTTCATAAGCCTTTCCCACTCTCTTATTTTAACTCTTCTCCTTATCATGTCTTATGTAATTTCTTCTTGTTTCAGATGCCCCGCCACTGTGCCCTGCCATTCCCCTCACTGCTCGAGCGAGGCCATCCGGTCGCTGACCCGCTGTTTTTCGGCAGTGAGGGAATATTCAGGATCCAGCCTGTTTCGCTGTGTCTCATCATGGAATTTACCGCGAATTTATCATCTCTTATTCTTACTTCTTGTATTTTCTTTATCCTTAGAAAATAAATGATTTTATTTGTGTCAATTTTTGTTTTATTTTTTCTATCCTTTAGGATATGTGACTACGTCACAACACAGTAAATATGATACATGAAATTAGACAATGTTACGTCCTGGACTTTAAATGAGGGGATGCAACAAAAGGAATAAGATGTTTCTCCATTTAGAGACAGAATGCGCTGCCTCGGGATTGGAGTACGGTCGATCTGCCGGTGATGCCTTATTTTACAAAGAAAAAATACCCTTTCACTTACCTTAAAAACTAGTTGGTGCTGCACCGCAGAAATTAGTCAAGGACGACGATTCTGTCGTCGTCCGAATCCGAGCCGGTGGTATCGGATGAATTGGCGGGGCCTGGTTGCGGGTGAACAGTTGCCGTCGACGGTCCTGCCTGTGGCTCCGTACGTTCTTCGTCGTGGCATATCGTACAACGCTGTACGACCATGGGCCGTATCGCGGCCACTGGAACCCTTTTGAGGGTTCGCCCGCCCTTACCCTCGGACCAATCGCGTATTTCTACCGTTACGTTTGGTAGCCTACGGTTCGGGTTCGGAACGGGGCTCGCGGTCGCTGTTTTGTCGATTTCCGCTGGCTTGTCCTGTTTTTCCCGAAGTTGTCGTCCCGCGCGCTTACGGGTTTTGCCCATCTAATTTTCAGGTGATTAGGGTTGGTTAGCGGGAAACGCCGTTGTCCACTTTCTTCGTGGTCATACGAGGTTTCCTCAGAAAAGAATGGAACCCGCGTGTAGGACCCTGAGGTACCACGCTGATTCGTGAAATAAAGTGAGCGGGAGAAGTGTGCAACTATTAGTTGACGCCACGCTCCCTAGTTAAAGATCCCCCGGCGCGAGTTTCCAAGCGCCACCAGGGTGTAGAGTGCTGCAGACTCGTAACCAGGTGCGGGACCAAACAGCACGTGACCTAGAGGTGCAACGAGATTTGCGCTCCAGATCACCTAGCTAGAAATGAAGGACGAAAGGCCGCGAGTGCCCTACGGTCAAGCGTCACACAAAGTAGCTGGCCCGAAGACGAGTTAGGAAAATGTTGGCAAATCTTGGTGGGTCGATTGATGAAATCACGAGAAGTTCTTTGCACCTTACCGTAGTCAATGTTTATTCCAATGCGCACAAATATGAACAATGCGCAAAAAGGGTTGATTGAACAATGCGCAATGTATTGAACAATACTAAAAATGTCAATCACGCAGTATACAAGGTACAAAAGTGTTAATCACGCAATACACAATATAAAAATGTCAATTACGCGAAATTAAATGTCAATCGCGCACTACACGAGGTACAAAATGTTAATCACGCAATGCACAATATAAAAATGTCAATTACGCGAATTAAAATGCCAATCGCGCAGTACAAAATGTTAATCACGAGATACACATTATAAAAATGTTAATTACGCGAAATAAAGTGTTAAATATGTTGAACGTAAAATGCGCGAAATTATGCTAATTTCGAACTTGCAACGAATAGGAATTTTGAAGACGCAAAACGTTGTTAATGCGTGAACAAAAAGAATTTCGAAGAGCGACGTTTCTAATTAGCGCGCACGATGAGGACTGCATCTTTTGAAGACGACGACTGTCGATATGATGGGTGGCTACGTGCTCCTCCAGTCGCCTACTCTCAAAAGTGCAGAGTCGCGAGTCCCGCGGGTCTCTATCTAGATTCTAAGCCCGGCCGGGTGTTGGGCTTATCGCTTCCGTTCGACGGTCGCCTGGACCAAGCACCACAGCCCGGTACGTGGGACTGCTTACGTTAGCTGAAGGTTTGAAGTGGCTACTCGCCAATAGATAACATTGGAATGTGGCGAGCAACCTTATCCCGTTCAGGGTGCGAGAGAGGCTGTGCGTTGTTACGATAAATACAAAGTCATATCCAATAACTATGCTCTGCTCTAGTCGTGGGACTAAACAAAGTCGCACAGGTGGTTAACGCGCGATGCTTCGCTCAGCGTTTGTCGCATATACCCCAGTGAGCGTAAATGTATGTGTGTCTGTACGTATTATACACATACTTTGTAACGTGGCAGAATATTCGGGCCACGTCCTCCTCGCTCGACGGCTACCAGCACGATCGCTCAGGGCTGTCGGGGATAATTTTCGTATTTTATTTAATTATTTATTTATATTTTTTTTCCTCGTTTTATTTTATTTTTTATATATATTATGAGTTGTACGACCGGACGGAGGAGGGCACCGCGTCTGTTGATAGCTGGCCTCTGGATTTGGTCTTTGCAATGACCGGCTCTTTCCATCTTTATCTACTGGGAAATATCATGGTCCCGCGGGATGTGTATCGATTAGCAATACGCCACTATCTATGGTCGGCTGGCATGTTATAGCAACGATCCATCAGTCGTTTGGGGTTCACCAGCCGGACAGAGCTACACGTCCCGAGGATCGGTTGTTAATTTTATGCGTCGTCCAGCTGAGGCGCTAGTCGCGGTCAACGTGCGACACAGTTTCCCCCAATTAACCGAGTTTGACGGGTTAAGTAGGGATCATAGTTCACGGGCACGCGTGCCGGCAGGACCTCAGGGCTTTTTCCCGGGGGCTGTCGAGCGAGTAAGACGTAGCGTGCGTTGTTCTTTTGTCCCGCTGTACCGTCGCTATTGTTCGAGGAAAATGGTCGAGGCGAAGGAAAGTAACGCTACCGGAGATAACTGTTAGGGAGTCAGCCTGCATAATATCGATACCTGCTGTCATACGATCTAGACAAACTGTTGGAGAATCAGCTGGCGCACGGCGAGCGATAATCGTCGTGCGCCTACCTGTTGCGCTGCTTGGCTACACGGTGTTCGGTTGAGGCGAAGACAGCCGAAGCATGGGCTTCGCGGAGCCGAGGATGTGCCTCACTGGCACGCCGCGTCAAGCGAGAGGGTGTCTCTCTCGCTTGACTTCGGTTTCGCTCACCGGCTGTCTCGCTCAATTGACTCCAGCGCCCAACGAACCTTTCGTACTCGCAGCCATCTTGAGAATTCGGCACTTTTTCGACACGCATCCATCGAGCAGCACACGCATCTTTGGACTCTCGGACTTTTCATCAATCGTTTTCATCGGTATCGCTCAACTTCACACAACAGGACTCATTGCTCAAGGTAAGAGTGCTCTGGCACAATTTGTCGTAATTCAATACCAGGGCGGAGTTAATATGGTGCATCAGCATTTGGTCTCACTCGTGGCATGCGTTGCTGTACAGGCCGCACCACGTTTTTTCTCACCATAGTTTGCCAGGTAATTAATACAATTATGCTGGTGCTCATATTCACTGTGCTCTCCTCCTGAACATCTGCTGGGAAAGCACAGTGACTATGCGTTGCTCATTTTGGTGCCGTCTTAATATCTGGTTGCATGGAGCTACGCAGTGCTGACTGCGTAGCTGGCCTTCTATAACATTTATTGAGAGTGCGCTCAGCATTAATTCGCTGCAACTACTCAGCAATACAGTGCTGAGTAGTTGCAGTGAATTACGCACACAAATTGTTGCACTCAATGGCATTGGCGTGCCGTACAGTGTAGCTGTTGCTACAGTGCACACGCCGCTTCCTCAAGTGAGCATTCAGCCTGCTATTGATATAATTGTTGGCTGCGCACATCAGCACATTACGTTTGGTACTGCTTTTTAATTCATGTCTTGACACTCACCAGGCTAAGCGGGTCGTGCTGCGTGGCTTTCACTGCGTTGCAGGCACCGCAGTCTCATGTCCACGCTCAGCACACAATTAATATAATTGTGTGTGGCTCACATGGTGTCATGTACAAAATTCAATTTGTTTAATTCAATTATAATTTGTACCTTTTCATCACTTGATATTTTATTGTTTGCAAATTCAAATTATATTGGCATTAATTTTTACTGTTACTGTCTACGCTTGTGTCTAAATTATATTTTGAGTGCTACCACGGAAGGTGGAATAAAGACCGCTTTCGCAATATTACATCTGTGTGTCTGGTTCATTTTCCTTTTGTTGCAAGTGAGTTCTCACACGTGTTCACCCAATTCACAGATCGGTCAAGGCATCACCAGGAAGGAATTCTCAACAACGCAGTTGATTTTCACAACATTTTGGTCCTTCGAGCCGGATACTCGACTTGGGCAAGAGAGACCAGGGTCTCTACCTTCCGCTCTCATCTCTGCGCACACATCGGCTCATCTGGTAGGACTCTGCGTAGGCCCATCGCAGGATCCTCATCGGCTCATCACCTCGTCAAGCGGAGCAGCAAGTGGGGTGAGGTACGATCTCTGCGGAGAATCTTCGTTGCTTTCTTATACTTTCTCTACTTGGACCGTTTGCATCAGGACTAACAATGTCTGAGGGCAATCCAATGGACTCTGGGGTGGCGCCTGGAGTTCCTGAGGAAAAAACGACATTGTTGGTTCCTGGGGCCGGCGTCGTTCAGAAGAAGGCCCGATCGCCAACTCGGCTTACAACCGAGATGGCGTTGAAGGTTCAATCCCAACGGCGCCGGATTGCTCACATGCAGACGGTCATAGCTCTGCTTAACGAGGGCGGAGAAACCCTCGCCATGGAGTCGCTCAACGCATACGTTGAGCAGGTCACGGAGTTCCACAACGATTTCCGTCGGGAACACGAGTTGTTGGAGTCTTCGTGCCCTCCGAGCTGTGTCGATCACGAATATTTTGCGGATGATCTGCAAAGCCTTGAGGCGCAGGTTGCCCTCAAGGCTAAAGTCACAGCTCGGGAAGCCATGGCGAGGCTGGCTCAAGGGCACCCTCCTGCACCGGCACCCGAGGCGTCGCCGCGCTCCCACACAAGGCTGCCAGAAATAAAGCTGCCGACGTTTGGGGGGGACTATTCCGGATGGCCGGCGTTCCGTGACGTGTTCACGTCGCTGGTCATCCGAAATGCCCGCCTTGCTGACGTCGACCGGCTATTATACCTGCGTGGCTGCGTGTCGGGCACGGCGGCTCAGCTCATCCAGGGGTTCGCAGTCACGTGCGAATCGTTTAATCAGGCATGGGAGACATTGGTCTCCCGTTACGAAAATAAGCGGCTGCTGGTGCAGGAGCGTCTTGACAAGCTCTTCGCGCTCAAGTCCGGCTCATCCGATTTGAAATCGTTCTCGACTATTCTGGCTTCGTTCTCCGAGGCGTACAGGGCTCTTTCTTCGCTGGCAACGAAGGAAGAGCTCTGGGATTGCGTGATGGTGAGGTTGCTGGCGAAACAGCTGGACCAAACCACACGTGAGGCCTGGGAGACGAAGCTAGGACGCACATCTGATTTCCCGGCCTTCGCTGAGTCTGAGGAGTTTGCGGAGACCAAGGTGCGAGCGTTGGAGATGGCGAAGGCCACTCCCAAGACCGGGACAACCTCAAGCCGACCGTCTTCCGCGAACCCTCCCCCAGCTAAGGCCGGGACGCACAGCGCCGCGGCGCATCACGCAGGTAGCACAGCGCGTGGCGCTCCGTCATCGACCTTCACTGCGAACGATTACCCCTGTGACTGCTGTCGGGCTCGTGGGCATTTCATTGTCATGTGTCCTGAGTTCCGGCGGCTCACTGTGGGTGAGCGTCGCAAGATGGCGGAGAAAGTACGGCTGTGCTACAACTGCCTGGGTCGGCACAACGCGTCGGCATGTCGATCGAGCCGGAAGTGCAAGGAGTGTTCAGGGCGGCACCACACGATGCTGCATCCGGCAGCGCCCCCTGCAACAACTTCCGACGCGCAACCGGCTCAGTCTCAGGCTTCAGCTCAATAGGATGTCGTCGCGGTCGTTCACTCATCGGCACAGCTCACATGGAACTGCTCAACATTATTGGCAACTGCACTAGCAGATATTCACACATCGGTCTCAGCTCATCAAGCAAGACTTCTCATCGATCCTGGGTCAGAATTGACGTTCATTACGGAAGAACTTTTTCGTAAGCTCAACGCAACACGCAATCACTCATCAATTCCGATCACAGGGGTCGGTGGAAGACGCTCAACGCAGACACATGGCTCGGTACAGCTCACACTGTGTTCCACATACACCAAGGAGAAAGTCACGGTACAGGCTCACATTCTCAACACGGTTACTACTCACTTGCCATCTTTCGAGTCGTCAGTTCGCACATGGCCTCACATAGTGAAGCTGAAACTGGCTGATCCTGACTTTCTCACACCACGACCAATCGATATCATAATTGGAGCAGATATTTATGGACAGGTTATTAAACCAAATATTCTCAAGGGCACATCATCTGCACCTATTGCACAATTATCGATATTTGGGTGGCTCATCATTGGACCAACAAATTCAAGCCAATCTGACGCACTCGCTGTTCATCATGCTGCGGTGCAACATGACGATCAGGAATTACAAAACGTGCTAACGAAGTTTTGGATTCAGGAAGAGCCGCCAAAGGACACAGTAAATCAACTCACACCAGAGGAGCAGGCATGCGAGGATCATTTTCGAGACACACATCAACGTGATTCTAAAGGCCGGTACATCGTTCGGCTGCCTTTCATATCATCGCCTGCAAATCTTGGAAGTTCACACTCACGAGCATTTCAGTGTCTGCAACACACTCTACGGAAAATCTCAAAAAATGCTGAATACGGTCAGCTCTATACACAATTCATGGACGAATATGAGCAACTCGGTCATATGGTGAAGGCGTCAGAATCAGATGAATGTGAAAAGCATTATTACTTGCCTCACCACGGTGTTCTCAGACCAGACAGTACCACCACGAAATTACGTGTTGTATTCAATGGGTCGAGCTCAACTTCATCAGGAAAATCTCTCAATGACATCATGCACACCGGACCGAATTTATTGCTCAACATTTCGGACGTGCTCATTTGGATCCGTCAACATAGACACATCTTCGCCACTGACATAACAAAAATGTATCGTCAGATCCGAGTACATCAAGAGGATTGGAATCTTCAACGGATTCTATGGAAAGATGATCAACAAAATCCGGTGCCGTTTCAACTAACTACGGTTACATATGGTACCAAAGCTGCGCCATATTTGGCAGTTCGAACACTCATGCAGCTGACCGAAGATGAAGGCCATCGGTTTCCGCTTGCTGTGCCAGCTATAAAATTTGGCAGGTATGTGGATGACATCTTCGGTGGGGCGGATTCAACTCAACAGCTCATTGAAATAGCTCAACAGCTCAAGGACTTGTGCATGGCGGGCGGTTTTCCACTCGCCAAGTGGCACTCGTCGGACCACAAGGCATTTGCCAATATCTCATCATCAAGGTCAAGCTCAGCTATCTCAATGGACGACTGCGAGACAAAAATTCTTGGATTGACTTGGCTTCCGAGTGAAGACAAGTTCAAGTTCGCATCTCGGTTCAACTCAGCTCAAGAAAGTTTCACGAAACGCCTCATTCTCTCTGAGGTGGCTCAGCTCTTTGATCCGCTTGGTTTCGTCTCACCGGTTGTGATAAGAGCCAAGATTCTTTTACAAGAGCTTTGGCTTCACAAGCTCAGCTGGGATGAACCACTGTCATCTCAGGTCTCAACACGATGGACTGTAATCAGAGAAGATCTCAAAAGCCTGGCCAGGCTCTCAATTCCTCGTTGGTTCAATACATGGAGCAACTCAACAGTGGAATTGCATGGCTTCTCTGATGCATCTCAACTGGCCATGGCCGCAGTGATCTACATCACTGCTGACTCAACTTCCACAGGAAAGGTGGCTTCACTTGTCTGCTCAAAAACGCGCGTGGCACCACTCAAGAAGCTCACCATACCAAGGCTTGAATTGACTGCAGCTTTGTTATTAGCTAAGCTGGTTGCATACGTTCAAACCACACTCAAGGTTGGAATCTCATCGACTCACCTGTGGACGGACTCATCAGTAACTCTCACCTGGATCAAAGCGCATCCTTCTCGATGGAAGGACTATGTCCGAAATAGAGTCGCTCAAATACAAGAGCTCACACCCAGTGCTCAATGGCGTCATGTGGCAGGCACAAGCAATCCAGCTGATTGTGCCTCACGAGGTATTACAACAGCCCAACTGGCTTCTCATCAGCTGTGGTGGTCAGGTCCACCGTGGATGGTGAAACCTAGACAATCTTGGCCAAAATCCACAGCTGATTCAGAGGATTTAAGTATCATGGAAGCCAGACCGGGGTTAGCTCTTCTCGCGGCAACACAGACGCCAGAGTATCACTGGGAACTCATTTATCGCTGCTCTACACTCGCAAAATTATGTCGTCTTACCTCATATTGTGTGAGAGTAGTGGAAAAAATGAGAAAGAGGTTAGAATCGGCAGGAGACGCTCCACTCACTGCAAGAGAAATGGCTGCAGCAAACACATTTTGGACAAAGGCCACACAAGCCGTGTTTTTCAAGCACGAAATACAAGTGCTGCAGTCAGGCTCGCATGCACCATCTGCTCACCCCTTCAGTCGGTTAACAGCTTTTATCGACGAGGAGGGTGTGATAAGAGTTGGAGGTCGTCTGTCACAATCAGCACTCACTTATGAAGGAATGCATCCTGCTATTCTGCCTCGCCACTCTCGATTTACGACTCTCATAATAGAGCAAGCTCACGTGCGTACTCTTCACGGAGGCACGCAGCTCACACTAGCTCAAGTCAGGCAGACACATTGGATCATAGGCGGTAGAGCTCCTGTGAAATCTCATATATTACACTGTGTGGTGTGTACTCGGCAGAGAGGAGTTCGAGCACAACAGTTGATGGGTCAACTGCCTCTGTCACGAGTCACACCATCACGCGCATTTTTTCACACAGGAGTAGACTACGCCGGTCCTCTCACGCTCAAAACTTGGAAGGGTCGAGGCAGCAGAACGCACAAAGGCTGGATCTGCGTTTTTGTGTGTCTCACCACTTCAGCTCTGCATCTTGAGGTCGTCAGTGACTACTCAGCTGACGGCTTCCTCTCAACGTTCAGGCGATTCTCATCGAGGCGTGGCATTCCTCACACCATCTACTCTGACTGTGGCACCAATTTCGTTGGTGCACACAAATTCATATGTCAGATGTTCAGTAAGGCTTCACAAGAGCATCATCTCATCGCTACTTCTCTCGCAAATCAACAGATTGCGTGGAAGTTTAACCCACCTGCGGCACCACATATGGGTGGTAAATGGGAAGCAGCTGTAAAGTCCGTTAAATTCCATCTGCGGCGAACGGTGGGTGATACAGCACTCACGTTCGAAGAGCTCTCAACGCTGCTTGCTCAAATCGAGGCTATACTTAACTCAAGGCCTCTGGAACCGCTCAGCGATGACCCAGATGACTCATCAGCACTCACGCCTGGACATTTTCTCATTGGTGGAGCACTCACAATGGTCCCAGAACCAAATCTGGAAGATCTGGCAATCTCACGGCTCTCAAGGTGGCAATTGTTGCAGCAAAAGATTCAGCAATTTTGGCGACAATGGTCTGCACACTATTTACAACGGCAGCAGTCGATCTCAAAATGGCATCATCCTGATAACGTCATTAAAATTGGCTCGTTGGTTCTGCTCACGGATGAGCGCTTTCCACCGTGCAAATGGCCACTTGCACGTGTCATCGAGTTACATCCAGGCAAAGATGGGCTCACCAGGGTGGTGACACTCAAGACTGCTACCACCACGCTCACCAGGCCGATCTCGAAACTTGCTGTGCTGCCCATCTCATCCAACACCCAGCAATGAAATAATTAATCATCAACCCCGTTGCTGATGGCGGGCGGAATGTTGGAGAATCAGCTGGCGCACGGCGAGCGATAATCGTCGTGCGCCTACCTGTTGCGCTGCTTGGCTACACGGTGTTCGGTTGAGGCGAAGACAGCCGAAGCATGGGCTTCGCGGAGCCGAGGATGTGCCTCACTGGCACGCCGCGTCAAGCGAGAGGGTGTCTCTCTCGCTTGACTTCGGTTTCGCTCACCGGCTGTCTCGCTCAATTGACTCCAGCGCCCAACGAACCTTTCGTACTCGCAGCCATCTTGAGAATTCGGCACTTTTTCGACACGCATCCATCGAGCAGCACACGCATCTTTGGACTCTCGGACTTTTCATCAATCGTTTTCATCGGTATCGCTCAACTTCACACAACAGGACTCATTGCTCAAGGTAAGAGTGCTCTGGCACAATTTGTCGTAATTCAATACCAGGGCGGAGTTAATATGGTGCATCAGCATTTGGTCTCACTCGTGGCATGCGTTGCTGTACAGGCCGCACCACGTTTTTTCTCACCATAGTTTGCCAGGTAATTAATACAATTATGCTGGTGCTCATATTCACTGTGCTCTCCTCCTGAACATCTGCTGGGAAAGCACAGTGACTATGCGTTGCTCATTTTGGTGCCGTCTTAATATCTGGTTGCATGGAGCTACGCAGTGCTGACTGCGTAGCTGGCCTTCTATAACATTTATTGAGAGTGCGCTCAGCATTAATTCGCTGCAACTACTCAGCAATACAGTGCTGAGTAGTTGCAGTGAATTACGCACACAAATTGTTGCACTCAATGGCATTGGCGTGCCGTACAGTGTAGCTGTTGCTACAGTGCACACGCCGCTTCCTCAAGTGAGCATTCAGCCTGCTATTGATATAATTGTTGGCTGCGCACATCAGCACATTACGTTTGGTACTGCTTTTTAATTCATGTCTTGACACTCACCAGGCTAAGCGGGTCGTGCTGCGTGGCTTTCACTGCGTTGCAGGCACCGCAGTCTCATGTCCACGCTCAGCACACAATTAATATAATTGTGTGTGGCTCACATGGTGTCATGTACAAAATTCAATTTGTTTAATTCAATTATAATTTGTACCTTTTCATCACTTGATATTTTATTGTTTGCAAATTCAAATT
The DNA here is from genome assembly GCA_963942595.1 of Cylloceria caligata. Taxonomy (NCBI): domain Eukaryota; kingdom Metazoa; phylum Arthropoda; class Insecta; order Hymenoptera; family Ichneumonidae; genus Cylloceria; species Cylloceria caligata. The sequence goes on from OZ012705.1 coordinate 38,709,730, forward strand.
ATATTGGCATTAATTTTTACTGTTACTGTCTACGCTTGTGTCTAAATTATATTTTGAGTGCTACCACGGAAGGTGGAATAAAGACCGCTTTCGCAATATTACATCTGTGTGTCTGGTTCATTTTCCTTTTGTTGCAAGTGAGTTCTCACACGTGTTCACCCAATTCACAGATCGGTCAAGGCATCACCAGGAAGGAATTCTCAACAACGCAGTTGATTTTCACAACACAAACTAATTATTTTATTCGACAAACTAATTATTATTCGGACGTTAATTATTTTATTGTTATTATTATTACTATATCTTTTTGTTATTATTTAATTATTAGTCGTTAATTATTCGTTTATTGATATTTTGAGATCTGCTGAAGATTCCTGGGTTTCTGTCTTTTACATGGTATATGAATTTCAAGATTGAAATATCGAGCCGTTGGTAGCTTTGCGTACGTGACGTGCGAACGTTTGGATGTATAAGGGATTAGCTCGGGATAGGCCGTATCGCGGACTGTGCGTTGAGACAACCGAATATTTGGCTTTGTCGGTGCTCTTGGTTCGAAATTCGAAACGAGCGTGATAAGCTATGTAACATCTACCGTGTATGAGAGTGAGAGAGAGAGAGCGGGATAATTGGCCGCGCCGAACTAATGATTAAAACTAAAACATCGTACTAGGTCTAGAATATTGTTAAAAACAAAGACAAACAAGAATAATTTTACGGGACATTTTGTTTGAATTCATTATCAATGTTTATTGAAAATTCGTAATTGTTTGTTAAGAAATAAAGAAGTTGCCCGAGTGGCATTTGTAAGTCCCGTACCTGCTATCGTTGTCTAAATTATTTATCGGTGTTATGTTATTAGTTTGACTTTGTTTATTGTTCTGGTCAGGGGTATTTATTGAGGTATACATTCTTTTTTTTAATTGATTTTATTCGCCTTCTATTCGAGGATAATTCTTGACTTGACAGTCCGAACCACCCACTCTGCCTCGAACAGCTGTAGCTAGCTTGGGTTGAGACTGGCCGAACATCTCGTTATTTTTCCTTCCAGCGCATAAGCGCCTGGCGCCTATCTCGTAAGAGAAAATAAAAAGGAAGGAAAAATAGCTTGGGCCAGCTATAGGTAACGTGGTGCGTTGAGGCACAAATTTGCGTTACAACTTATATGCATCAAATACTTGTATATAGGGTGTACGTATTAATCATACGTACTGTACTATAGGTGCATTAAATGTACGTATAGAATGTACGAATAAAATTATATGTATGAAATATGTATTAAATATACGCATAAATTGTATGTATAGAGTAAGTATCAAGTATATATATATATGTATATATATTTTTGTATTTATATGTATTTATAATATGTATGAGATACATGTTTAGAATAATAAAATAAAAATTTTTTTAAATGTCATGTAGATTATAACGGGGAACCAGGACGTAACAGACAAAAAGATTTGAAAATATCACGAATTCAACCGTAAAACTATATACTTTTTTGCGTTATACTAATTAGCGTATTTCAGAATAGCCGTACGGTACAGTAGAGTACATCGCGTGTCGCTTTCGCTTCGTGTTAACAGGTTCGCATGATTTCGTTTCTTTATTCGTTACTACATGATGAAATTCCGTACGTCGAATAGCGTCGAATTTAAAAATAATAGGTACGCTCCTTGCTCCTGTCACGAAAGATCGTAATGCGTTATAATTTACGTGACGGCTATTCGCAAAGTTTAGCGTGATACCCTTTACTTTACATTTTTCAATAATCGTACCGTCGAGTTTACGAACAGGGTATGCGTAAAATTTTGGTCCTCCCGAAACGAACGAAGTTATATAACTACCGGGCCCGTATTTGCTTAATTCATCCGTGTGATCTCCTAGAAATTGACCGATTAGCGGCCCATACTGGTTACCACCGGGACGACTCACGTAAATACAGGAGTCCGTATCGCAGTACAATATTCGTCGCCCGAGCCCCTCAAGATAACTGTATAATTTTAGGCATGACTGTGCCCTCGTGTATGCTGCAATCACGGCATTTGAGGTCGGGGATGGTTGGATAGCATCGCGGTTGCTCACATAGTTTACATACATAATCTTGTGATTAACCGGTAGCATTCCCGTCGCCTTAATCTCCAGACTCCTTAGTAAATTCATTAGTTCCGCGCGCGTGAAAACGATAACGGTTCTCGTGAGATTCTCTCGTTAACCAAACTTTCCCCAGAATGAATTAAGCGCCAATTTTGCGAGTGAGCGTAAACCCGGATTTGGCTGCAAAGCACTTCGCTCAAGATATACACCCTCAGACTCCTTGTACAATGCTATAAAAAGCTCTATTGCTTCCTCGTCATCGTTACACTCTGTTGGCGGTCCACTCGCCTCCTGTTTTATTTCTAGGAATGTATCGATGTACTCGGCAAAATGACCGCCTCGTCGCGTTGTCGAGTCATACTGCGTAACAACGTATTGCCAAATTTCATAGATACGCGTCGCCTTATACCCGAGCAACACAGCTTTTCTCAGTTTGTCCACGATGCGTGTGCCGTCAAACGCACGCTCAGTCGTGTCATCGTGTGTACATTCCTCGGATGTGTCCATATCTGTACAGCGAGTTCTACACTCCCGGACAAAAAGATAGCACACGTGTGCTATCTTTAATTTCTCATACTAGGAACATACTACAGTGATCATTCTGGGTAATATATAAAGTATACCTTTGACGAATATGTAAACTTAACACAGATCGAGCTTATTTCAATGACTTCTCATTATAAAAACATAATCAAAGAATTTGAGGCAGACAAAATGATAGCACGTCAGAAAATTAATATATATTGCATATAGTACAGCCACATTCTTCGTAAAAATTATAAAACAAAAATATTTTTTTTCATAATAGTGTATCTCTATATAAAATTATCAATTTTTAGTAATGTGTTGAACCTCCTTTACTTTCAATCACTTTCAACATCCTTTTAGGCAAAGATTTATATATTTTTTTTATATCGTGTTGTGCTAAATTTTCCCATTCAGCTGTAATGCAAGCTTTTAACTCCTCTACTTTTGCAAATTGTCGTCCTTCGGCATACACTGCTTGTGAAAGTATTGACCAGCAATTCTCAATGATATTGAGATCGGGTGAACAGGCCGGCCATTGAAGGGTAGAAATATTTTCATTTAATAAATAGTTTTTAATAATTTTAGCTGTATGTACCGCAGCATTGTCTTGCTGGAAGATGTAGGGCATTGCAGCAATGCGTTCTGCATATGTATTAATTTGCATCTTGATGAGTTTAAGATAACTGGTACTATTCATTGTACCTTGAATAAATTTTATTTCCGTTTTTCCCTTATATCAGATACCAGCCCAAACCATTACTCCACCTCCACGCATTTGTCGTCGAAGTTTTGTTAGTGGCTGCGTACGGATATCGCGGTAATAAAATGCGCAACCATCTGGACCATCTAAGTTAAATCTTCCATTCAGCATAGTGTTCAACAATTAAACATTTCCAGTAGCACTATGCAACGAATTTTGGTAAAAGATCTGCATTTGCACGCGTACAAGGTTCAATTGGTGCAAGAAATCAAGCCAAGGGACCATGCGCAGCGCCGTGAATTTGCTGATTAGATGTTGGAACATCATCAAATTAATGCGGATTGTTGACCACGATGCCGAATGGAAGTTCCTGGATTCTCGGCCACAGATTCCGTTACTGTGGCTATATTTTCGAGTGACCGACAAGGACGACAACGAACAATGATCTTCTGATCCATCAGCGTAAATTTGGTCTCAAATTTTGTAATTAAACGCCTCATCGATTCATTTAGCGCATTATTGCGACCAAAAACTTGACGTAATTGGCGGACTGTTTTCGCAAAACTTTCACCATTTTTGTAATGTGTTTTTATAATAATTAAACGTTGTTGGTTTGAAAACTTCTCCATATTCTTAAATCGCGTGGTCTGTACGTAACAAATGTAAAAAAAAAAAATCACCGTACAGCTCGTATTAACAAAATGGCGGCAAATTTAAATCCGGCGCTCTTGCTGGGACACCCTTTACATACGATTATGTAGGCATTTTTGTAAACAACGAGCGACCGGTCGAACCAAGCAGGCCAGCCGCCCTCCGATTTCAAGTGGTTCGCAGCGTTGTCGTGTGGCCTATGCAACGTAGTGCTGCGGGGCGACGAAGTTAAGCGTTAGACGCGTGAAAGATAATGAGCTAGAGAGACGTTGTGGGTGACAGTGTAAAGCGTCAGTCTCGACATATCCACGAATAAAGTATTTTCTATCATCCTGAAGAAAAGACTGAGTGTATCAAAATTAATCTATATGTATTACCATAAACCCCTACAATTCAGAAGTGGGATTCAACGCGTATTATACGCGGGACAATGAACGCATACATAGTATAAAAGAGTAAGCGCGTGCGTGTGTCGCCGAACAAAGGAGATGCGAGTTTTGCTTTGTGCTAAATTTTGTACTTGGTTATTGATCATCGTGGAGATTGAGACTGAATAATTAAAGCTGTGTGTTAAGTATTCATAACCGGGATCGATTACGATATTAACTCCTGTGTGCGAGTGAGGATCGTAACGAATATTTTACTGTGTGTAAAAATTCGTGTTTCGTAGTGTACATAGCAACGTTCTCGGTAGTGCTGAAAAACGATCGCGTCGGGACGCTGCGAGTGCAACAAAATGACGGCTGAAGAACCTACTGATTATACAGTCGCCGAGTTGAAGAATTTTCTTCATGAAAATAATTTATCAGTGGTCGGTACTAAGGCCGAGCTGATAAAGCGATTGACGAGTAGTGATGCGACCATATGGGCACGCCTAAATGAAGAGCGGGCAAAACAGCTCGATATAATCGAAAGCGAGCCGATAGATAATTCACCCGATCGGAACAACTGATCGAATATCGTCGAAACAGAAATGCAGGTACATGGCACAACGCATATACCGACTGAAAATGAGTTGATACGACGTGAAAACGAAGTGTTGCGGCAAGAACGTGATTTGCTTCAAAGGGAGCTGGATATCGCGAGAAGAGGACGCACATCGAATAGACATACGGTAACAACGAGTGGCAGTCAGGGAGAACGTAGTTTGTTGCCCACAAATGAGAGTGTGAGAACTGTTCGTTATCTACTTAGTAAATTTGACGGCAGCGAAGGCACATTTTGAATGTGGGAGCAGCAATTAACGTTATTGCGAGTGACGTACGTTCTGGATGACAGTGCGACGAGAATTCTGATAAGTTCAAAGTTGAAAGGACGAGTGCTTGAATGGTTTCACTCAAAACCGAGTCATCTCGTACTGAGTGTCGATGATCTGTTGCGGGAAATGAAGCAAATGTTCGACCACCGACAAACAAAGATGGTGCTACGTAAGGAATTTGAACGAAGGAAGTGGCAGCCCAGTGAACCGTTTAGCGATTATCACCATGATACAATTATACTGGCAAATCGCGTACCAGTCGATGAGAATGAGATCATCGATTATGTTATCGATGGTATAAACAATGTAAACCTACAGGACCAAGCACGTATTATGCGGTTCAAAACGCAGACGGAATTGCTCGAAGCTTTTGAGAAGGTGAGGCTGCATCCGAAAAAGACGTTCGACCGGGAATCGAAGTGGAAGAAAGATGGAAAATTGACTGTTCGAGAATTCAGTATGATGGAGAGAAAGTGGACTGTAATATAAAGGGTGGTTAAATTTTAAGGGCCGATGTTGAATGTGAACCACACCTAAACGTCATGTTTTTTTCTGCATTTCATTTGACATTTCTCAATTTCAGACTAACTCAATTTGAACCATGGAAAGATACACAATCGAGCAACGCGTTGAAGTTATTCAGGCTTATTATGAAAATGGGCGTTCAAATCAAAATGCATATCGTGCACTTCGTGATTTTTTCGGTCAATTTAATCGTCCAAATGTGCGTACAATCGGAAAAATCGTGCAAAAATTTGAGCAAACCGGGTCTGTAGGAGATATTAAAACACCAGTGCATGCTCGTACAGCTCGTACTGCAGAAAATATTGCTGCTGTTCGCGATAGTGTGGCTGAAGAGCCGTCCACCTCAACTCGTCGTCGTGCCCAACAATTGCACCTCTCACGCTCGTCGTTGATGAACATTATGCATAAAGACTTGCGTTTACACGCTTATAAGGTGCAATTAACTCAAGAACTAAAGCCTCTTGACCATTCCGAACGTCGTCAATGGTCAGAATGGTGGCAAGAAATGGCAACAGTGGATGATCAATTTTCGAAGAAAATCATCTTCAGTGATGAGGCACATTTTCACCTCAGTGGATTCGTCAATAAGCAGAATTGCCGCACTTGGGCGAATCATAATCCAAGAGTGATTGTCGAAAAACCAATGCACCCACAAAGAGTGACTGTTTGGTGCGGTTTATGGGCTGGCGGCATCATCGGGCCGTATTTTTTCCAAAATGAGACCGGTCAGGCAGTTACTGTGAATGGTGTTCGCTATCGTGAGATGATAACGAACTTTTTATGGCCCGAATTGGAAGATATGGATGTGGGCGATATGTGGTTTCAACAGGACGGTGCCACTTGCCACACAGCTCACGAAACAATAGCTCTTTTGCGCGACAAATTCAATGGCCGTGTTATCTCACGTGGTGGCGATGTCAATTGGCCGCCAAGATCATGTGATTTGACACCGTTGGACTTCTTTCTTTGGGGTTATTTGAAAGAAAAGGTGTACGTCGATAAGCCAGCAACAATTCAAGAGCTAAAGGATGAGATAATTCGGCACATTAACGGCATAGAACCTCAATTATGCCTAAGCGTCATCGAAAATTTGGACCATTGGATGGAGGTGTGTCGCCGAGGTCGCGGCGGCCATTTGGCCGATATTTTGTTCCATACATAATTGAACCATACCATATTATCATAATAAAAAGAATTGACAATAATTTCCTAAATAATTTGTGTTTTATTTAAAATCAACATCGGCCCTTAAAATTTAACCACCCTTTAGAAGGTTGAATTGAAACGCAGTACACTAATTTTAATTATAATAGCATTTATTGCTCCACCTGTCATGTGCGGCAGACACAAATACAATTAAACAAGTAAAATAGCAAATAATATATTTAAATGAGCACAAATAGATAGAGAATAAAATTAGAATCAAATGTGGTGAGCTAATTACCGCACACGATTGTATCAATCGTGTGCAAGCGATGAGAAGGTCTGTCACGACCGGGCCTTGCGGTGAAGCTGACACAGGCTGCGTGACAAGAAGAGTCCAATGATGCTGTACCAGTGTGCCGACGTCAATATATCAATGCTGATATGGTCGAAGAGTTTGATGGGACTGTAGGTCGGCTGAGTAGATCGGTGAGTCTGATTTCGATGCACTTAATCGCTGTGAGAACGCACGAAATATGGTGACGGTGTAAACCGTCCAAGAGCAAAACGCAAGATGGCTGCGTTATACCAAGCAGCCATTGTCAAAACAAGCAGTCGTAGAGCGCTTGCGCGCAGCGACCTGTTGCTCGGTACGTAGATCTAATGTTGGATTTACAGCTCCTGCGTGGTGCTGCCGCTGAGTAGCAACAGCAAGCAGTTGCCCATGCTAGCCTGCAGTGCACAGTCTCACTACGCTTAGCAGAATGTTCAAGCATTCTCAAACATCGACAAAGGAGTCGAAAGACAGCTCGACGTCATCCAACGAGAATCCGACGTTGCAACAAAAGACACCAAGGTGTTTTAATTGCCGCGAGTCTGGACATCTCGCACCCAATTGTCCGAAGCCGAGGAAACCGAGAGGCTCGTGCTTCACTTGTGGACCGACGTGTCACCAAAAGAAAAATTGTCCGGAAGAAGAATCGAAGTCTACACCAGCGAATACAACGAGTATGATCGAGCCAATACATGTTAGCGATCCGTATTACGTTCAGCTTTACTTCTCTGGTCCGGACTCAAAGAGTGTTAGTCATATTTATGCGGTAAGCGCTGTAGTCGATCCGGGATCACCGGTAAGTCAGTAGTATGTGTACACCTTTGCTTCATCCCACTCCTATCCCCACTCCATCCCCCACCACGCGGCTACCCCCACTACCGCACTTTTCCACCACCGCGCTACCCACTCTGCCGGACCAGTGTCGGTAACGTGGAGATGGTAAAGTGAGGTGGTGTGGGTACCTTGGTGAACAAGGAAGAGTAGAGATAAGAGTAGGATGGAGCATAGGTGTACACATACTAACAAAATGAATTCATGCACTCACCATCTCTGCTGTTGTTGACCGCTGTTGTTGTACCGTCTTCCTTCTAGGGCGATTTTAACTCCTGTCTCTCTCTCACTTTCACATGCACACGCATTCGCGAATACACATACACACACACACGCGCGCGCGCGCGCGCACACACTTTCACTCCCAAGCACCATCCATCTCAGGAGACTCGGGATCCTCGAAGCCTTCGTCCAGCTCGCCGCCATCGTAGCCGATTGCTATTTCCTCACCGAGGACCCCAAATACATACTCCACTATGTCCACATTATCCACCGTCGTTAGCCGAACACTAGGCAAACGGCTCTCGCTTCTCACCACCACACCGTGCAATGATGCGGCGGAACCACTCATCGACTCCAGGAGTAGTATTAAGCCAGAGTCGTCAACCCGATCCAACCCATGCAGACGGCACCCCATGCATAATGCAGGTATCATACCGGTGAGGGTATCAGGATAATACAAATGATCCCAATTGACGAATATTGGGTACCCCTCATCGATTAGGAGTACCTCCGAATATCCGTCACTGTCTGCATAGATCAACTCACCGCGATCCACACGACCATTATGCACGACCACGCACCTCATCCCCGCGTAAAGGATCTCCATGGCGATACTAAAAAACTCGCGATCCCACTCGTAAAAAGTACGATGGATAATTTTTACCATCTCCTCGTACGCGTCCCACATTTCATCCGTTCGTAGGTGAACCACCATGTCCAAGTCTATATGTAATACACTGCACCAAAACGCAACACCCAGAACACTTGCATCGTAACGAGGATACATTGCGAAAAATACGTTTTTAACTGCGCGATCACGAAGTTGAAGACAGACTGAATGCTCAGGATGAGGCTGGCGGTGATCACAGCGTTTGAAGATAACAAACGCCCCTCTGAATCATAACTAGGTGTGCAGCGCTTTGAATGCAATGTCAGCGGTTTTGCACGTGCGTACCGCTTTGCGCTGTGCTTCTCGTGAAGCGAATGCTCTACAGTAAAAGATGCAGAATATGATACCGTGCCGCGAGAGACCTCGATTATAATTTATATATGATTATAAAATAAGAGACACAGTAAACCAATGAATTTGTTTTTAATTGATCAATATTTTATTTAAATCACTTTACAGATATTTACCGTCGTATGCAACATCCCTGCAAACACGGTGATCTTCGCTCGGAGAGTCGTCCGCCGTTGAATTTATATTTATCACTGTCTGATCGTCGAGAGGCAAAAGCATTGTAATATTCACGCACTAATCTATCGTTTTTCATTATATTATCGCTAAATAGATCAATAAATCGCGACATGGTGAAGCCGCACGACATAAGATGTAGGAATACGATGCAAAATTGTCCACAGACATCCGACGTATTACTCTGTAGCTGCTTGAGGCCGTACCGATAGAACTTGCAGTTTCTTCGAAGTCGTGCGAAATGTTGCGGTATAACCGGTGGTAAACCCGTAGCTATCAAAGTATATTCCTTTTCCATGATGGTTAACGTACATGGCGATCCAATGCTCTCCAGGTCCGTCGTGGTTATCCGTGTTAACTACGAGTCCGGCAGGTGACGACCATACACGAGGAATTCTGTCAGCCGGGTATACGCCAACGGCTGAAAGTGGTAGATACTGCAGACTCTCGTAGATTTGTCTAGTGTTCATGCTGAACACATAGTCAATGATTAAATGATGACCGATACGCTTTGAAAGACGTATATATATGCAAAATTTATTTCACAGCATCGTCGATCGTGTCACGACTACATGATGAAGATTTCTCGTCTTTCATATTCTCTTCCTCTTCGTCTGCTGACCAAACATCCATGTTTGATTCTCCTTTAAACGGGTGCTCGCGAAGCCAATTTTTTATTTGGAAAGCCTGGCGCATTGCACAATGCGAAGACGCTGTATCGTTTATCATAGCGTGTCTGAAGCATTTTCGCAAAGATTTCGACATAAATGTATACGATGGGGCGCCTTCCTCATTCTCCAGGTTGAAAATTTCACGACTCGTGATATCGCAAGGAAATATAGCCAACTCGTGACCGCGTGTATAGATGCGTCTTGATTTTCGCGAAATTTCACGCAAGTTAGAGTATGCTTGTTTACAGCTCAGATCGCCCGCGTACCATTCCAGACCGTGATAATGCTTCGAGAGAACATTATTCTGGCTTCTCGAATGCTGTGGTAATTCGGCAAAGTGACAAGGCGGTGCGACGATCCAATGAGCAGAGTACGGTCTATCCACTGCTACCACGGCAATTTCTTTCGGAATAAATTCTGAGTCTTTACCACGCATTCCCTGTATATCCATGACGATATCCATTTTCACGTCTAATCCATACAGATGCTCGAGCTCGACTGATTAGTTACTCGCGGACACGCTTCTACGTCTCTTAACACAAAATAATGTTATGCCGACATCAGCACATTTCTCGCTTATCCGGTAAAATCCACCATTACTTGCCGAGAGGCATCAATTTCAAGGACATTATCATATTCCGCGTAGACTACACAATTTATCGTTGAAGCAAGCGCATCCTTAAATCGTACCTCTATTCTCACACTACCGTGCTTTATTAAATTCCAATGTGTATTGCTGTTCGCCGAAAGATCGGGTGTCAAATTAAAAGCAAACAGACAGTATCCATCGCGATAATTATCGCGATCGATCGAATTGCCGTCGTTCAAGAAATGAATTCCAGTTCCCGAAAACAACGTTTAAAAAGCATCCACATATAGATGATTTTTCGTGAAATCAGGTTGTAACGGTTTCGAAGGTATTTGAGCACCATCTACATACAACGAGAGATAATTTATCTTGTAATTTTGGAAATTGAACGGATTCATACTGAAGTCACCGTTAACGGCTTTGTTATCAACAAAACCGATAATTATACGCTTCGGCAATTGACCTAACACGATATTATCGATAGTCTCTCCATAAACACCAGAGTGTATTTAAACGGCTTTTACCTCGACTCTCGTAAGAGGATATTTAGCCGTAGATATTGCCAGAGTTCTAGCATGCGAGAACAGGATACCAGGAGCTATTTTTGTTCTACGAACGAGAAGCGATGCCTCGAGAATCTTTAAGCCGCATTGACCATTCTTTGTATCCCCCACAAGACAAATAAATCTCTAGACCGCACCAACCGTAGTCGCATCTGGACGCCGTTTAATAGGAACAGCTCCTGATTGAGTATATCGCAATGCAGATGACCGAGCAAGTCTACAGTTTTTTTGACATTTAAAAATTGTTTTCTCTTCACAAGACCTATATTTTCCGATGTTATATCATCCATTTTTCCGAGGGTATCGTCGTACCAGAGAACGCTCGTGAGATGGGAATTTTTTGCTGCTGGACCGTGATTCAAAAGTGTTTTCATGTACGCTCGATAAGCGTAGGCATTATTTGGAGGTGAAACTAATTTTTGATTCAGGTTTACAGCCACCTGATTAAACATTGAATGCAAGAGATTGTTTACAGGGCCGGTACTTATTTTCGACGCTGTACCCGCGGTAATTTCCGTAGTAGAAGATGTTATTTTCACTCTCAGACTAAATATAGTATGCGCGAGATCGATATAATCATCACCCTCTTCAGGAATAACAAATTCAATCGGTGAATCATCTGTTAGCGAAGATATTGGTTTGTAATACACCCAATTGGAGCCTTCGATAGTAGTTTGCGTCAGTGGGAGTGGAAATAATTCAAGTTCCGATTTAAGACACTCGCACGAGTGCGCATGTAGAAAAGCCATCTTGTTTCAGCTATCCAAAAATATCTGCAACTGTTCGTTGACGAGTCTTCTTCTTCTTATTGTTCTTTTATTCTTCTTCTTTATTACTTTTCTCTTTATGACACTTTTATTTTTACGGGAGATACGTCGTGGTTTACGTTCGTCCGATGAATGAGGAGTTCGTGAAATTTTGCGCTTTTTATAACCAGAACCCCGCATGAGAGTGTCAATTTTTTCAGAGGCTTTGCGTTTGAGATTACTGCCAGATTCTCGCGCTCTCTTGCGAATAGCATCTTTCACGGCTATATTTCTATCGAGGATAGTACCAGCTACGTTTACACCAGCGCGCAACGCTTCTATTCCAACTGCTTCAGCGACCTTCTTTGAAAGTGGTAACACTCGACGAAACAGGCCCCCGAGAAAGCTGCCGATACCGTGTCCTCGTTGATTAGGTGTTCCGATATAAACATGGCTAATGCCACCGTACCCGCGACGACCCCGTCCGTGCTGCACACTGTCAATATCATCCATAGTGGTGTAATCAATCGTGGGACCTTTTGAAATGTAGTGTCACAGTCAACGTTCCCTGCTCGGATGGTATAGGATCCCCAAATTCGTCTCTTATATCCATCTCGATAGTGTGTAAATTATTGCGCAAGAGAGGTTTATATCGTGGTGTTGAAAACGATTTAATTTTTATCGAACCATATGGACAGTCATCAGTATCAATGGGAACAACTCGTAAGAGGGGTGTTTGTACATCGCCTGTAATATAGCTCTCGCAGATATCTGTGTATAAAAACATGCTGCCCGGTATAGCACCCGTGAGAGATGCAGGCCTCGATCCTGTGTATTTGCAATGCGGTTCTATCATTACTGACCTACAGGCCTCTTCCGAGAATCCTAGTAGCCTTGCGATAGCGGGCGATACGCGAAAGTCGTGGTAGCGTAGATCGTCGCATACGCGTGCCACATCGACCTGCCCGCTCGGAAGCGGTTTGTAGCGCAAATGATCGGCCACGTGAGGTAACTGATTTATACTCTCCAAAAGAGCGTCTATAGAGCGATATAAACCAGGTGCTACTTGGTCTCTATCAGCGCGTCTCCGTGTTAAAAGATTTAAACCCGATAAATCATAATCACCATCCTCAAAAGTTACGAGATTTCCTACAGTAGGAACATGTAAAAGGGCCATCGGATAAGCAATTTCCACAAGAGAAACAGACCATTCTGCGTGCAAGCGTATCTGACGCGGTAGTTTTGTATTAAATTTCGTCGTCGTATTATTCGGAAAATACTGCGTACTACTGTTGCTCGGTAGTACGACAAAGAAAGAGCTATCCTTGGAGCTCATATTTATCACGGACGATGATCCCGAGCGTTCTTTTTCTTTGTTCTCTTCTTCTCTTTCATCTTCTCAGATGACGGAGGCACTCGTACTCGTGATAATTCTGCCTCGTAGAAAATACCGTCGATAGTCTCGTTATTCAGATCGTGTAAAATATACACGAATGGTTCTCGATTCACTGATATTCGTTGAATCTTGAATAATTCGTTACTCCAACCACGCTCATATCCTTCCACGAAAGCTGCTTTAGCTGTACTGATACGTACCGAGTTACCGACGCTGTATGTAGGCTTTTTAATTTTTTTCGCGTTACGCTCGTAACGCCGTGCTACATTGTTTCGGGCTATAGAGGCATTTTCGAGGGTTACTTCGCTCAGAGGAATACGCGTTACGCTGTGTCTACTGTGATTATAAGCATATAAAAAATGTTGTAAAACATCGATGTAACGCTTATTTCGCGTGTATGTAAAGTAGCACCACATTCGCTCTTTTATTGTTCGATTAAAGCGTTCGGCAATCGAGGCTTTTATGTCAGGGTTACGAGCAGCGCGAAAATCGATATTCTTTTTCTTGAGAATTTGCTGAAACGGAGCGCTGATAAATTCTTTGCCTCGATCAGTTTGCAATTGCTGCGGGCGACGATTGTTACTGCGCGCGAGGATGTATGTGAGACCATGGGCCACGTTTGCGCTCGTTTTGTCACGCAATGCCTCGACCCACGCGTATTTGCTCAACACATGGATAACAACAAGCAGATACGCGTACTTATCGTTGTACGTGGCTATCGAGCGAAGATCAGCTAAGTCAGCCTCCCATACATCGTCTTTATTACTCACGCTGTGCGTACGAAGGGGAAATCGTTGTCGCACGAGGCGATGCATGTTATATGAATCCTGTGTCTCGAGCCATGGTAAAACATTTTTTCGCGCTACTCGTGGACCCACCTGGGCTAAATTTTTTGCTCGAGAATAGGAAGCAGGATGAGCGGTGTCATAATAGATTTTTTGAAGATTTTTCATAATTTTAGCGATGACCAGTTAAATGGATTCTTTTTCTTTTTCTTTTCTAACTGTGTGGGGGGTCGATATTCTGCTTGTGCGATGTTTTGCAATTGTTCGTCCTCTTCTTTATCCCCTCCTTCCCTTGATGATGTCGTTTTCAGCTGTGAGCATTAAATCTCTGTTTGAGAGTGCGATTTCGGCCTCGTCGTTGTTGTTGCTACCGTTGCTGCAGTTGCTGCTGCTACTATCGTTATCGCGCGGTAAAATAAGACGCCGCTGTGGTGTCGAGGATGATGTAGGTATAGGCTCGTGTAGTAACTCGGAATTGCCGATAAATTCGCGTGGCATCTGTACTGCTCGCAGGAGTTTGGCAAAGTGAGATTGTCCGATAGGTTTCTCGCGTTTTCTAGCTCGCATAGCATCGTTAACAAGATCAACGATATCGGAATTTGAAATTCTTCTGCCGTCTATGGAAACAACACCGTTACGATCCCTTGTCATTTTTTTACCAACGGCGCTGCCATGCAAATTGCGAAGCAACGATATTGCTTTAGATTTCAATTTTTTTTGTACGCTATCGATAATAAGTGTGTCATTGAGTCGAGATTTAACTTTGTTCATTAAAACGTCGTCGAATTTATTCTCGTGGCTATCGAGTATTGCTACTTTTCGTTTTGATGAAATATTCGGTACTGCATTATCGTACTCGACCATGTGAAGATAATGCTGTAAAACCTGTTGGTATGGTATCCATTTCTCTCTCTCGCTCTTATACGAGTGAGAGTTTAGAATTTCACTCAGCTCAGAGTCGAGGCGCGATAATGGCGTACCGGTAGTTTGTGCGGAAGGCAACGGGTCTGCACTAGTAGTAGTAGTAGTAGCAACAGCAGTAGTGGCGAGTCCAGCGAGACGATGTATATTATCATGAGGTATAAGTACCATCTTTCTGGCATATTCCATGTCTCGCGTAGGCCAAGACAGGCACAAAAAACAACTTGAGAAATCCGACACAGTGCTCGACGATGATCTTCCTCTTACCGCTCCAATTTCCCCTTTTGGCGGCTAGTCGTCGAAGAATTGTCGTGTGCCTCCGAAGATGATCCTTTTGCACGTTGTTCAGACTCACGTTTCCCTGTAAAACGTTTAGAGCACACTCGCATATACAGCGTACGAGCGTTACATCTGCTTTGCGCAAAATTGCACGTCGTTGCTCTTGCTTCAGATAACACAACGCTTGCAATATAATTATCTGCTTTTTATCGAGAGGTCCGCGCAACGCCATTACACACGCATTACTGGTACATCGCGCGACTTATTGCGAACTTTTATTGCTTTTTGAGGCAAGTAAACGTAATGGTATTGATCATCGGGAAATATACAGGCGCGAAATCGACAATTATCAGGCGTCGATTGTTTTAAGTCGAATAATAGATAGCCGTGCGGTGCAGGTGTTGCATCAAAATATACTTCCTGCAAAAATCGCGGATTCTCGGGACATACCTGGCGGGCTAGGTGCTGAATTTGCGCGCGATCTCGCGGATTTTTTAAGACAACGATATAATTAGCGTTTAAGGAGATATCGCGCTGCCCGTGACTCTGATGGAAGAGATTTTGCGTGATGAAAATGACACTAAGATTTTTATGATGGCTACCCTTGGTGAAAAGATCGACCACAGTATTGTTGGATGCCTCGCGCATTAGATCGTCAATGACCACAAGTTTAGGTCTTGCATCATTCGAGTAGTCTACTGCTTGCGGTAAACCCTCGCGAAATTCGATTTTATCACCGTACTCTGAATACCCGGACTGCCACTCTGAGTAATAAAAAAGTATACGCTCGAACGGGACATCCGTCATTTCGCGCATGTATTTAAAGAATTTTTTTACAAAATATGTTTTACCACAACCCGTAGGACCGCTTATCACATCTGTCCATGGATGTTTCCAACGTGTATCCACATCGATAAGTGTCTATCAAAATCAATCAGCAGACTATTAAATAAGCTTATACCGAGGCGGCGGCGGCGGTAGCGGCGGCGGCGACCCCGCTGCATCAGCTATTTTCGCGGCCTTAAAGAGCTGATAAGGCGCGGCGCGCCTGAACTAGCTGATGAGGCGCGGGCTCGCGGTATAAGCTGGTGTTTACGCTGTATATACATTAAATAACGATAGTTTTTATATTTCTCACAAATAAAGCAATATTTTTATTTTACTATGCATACATCTCTATATACAAATTTTATGAATCATCAAATTTTAAACAGCAATATTATATCCATGGATGTAGCACGAGAAAGTCAGAACAAAAGGTAACACTCGATAAGAAAGACGGCACAAAAGGAATCAACGGTGAGAAAGTCAGAACAAAAGAGAACGGTAGAGAGATAGCAGCTACTGCTACGAATAGCAGCACAAAAAGAACGAGCCGACAACGGTTTTATACATAATAAATTAATTTTTTTTCAATGTATTGTGCACAGTAAATATGATACATGAAATTAGACGAAAATATTATTTTTAAATATCGTGAATTCAACCGTAAAACTATATATTTTTTTGCGTTATACTAAATAGCGTATTTCACAATAGCAGTACGACACAGTAGAGTACATCCCGTGCCGTTTTCGCTTCGTGTTAACAGGTTCGCATGATTTCGTTTCTTTACGCGTTACTACATGATGAAATTCCGTACGTCGAATATCATCGAATTTTATAATAATAGGTACGCTCCTTGCTCCTGTCACGAAAGATCGTAATGCGTGATATATTACGTGACGGCTATTCGCAAGGTTTAGCGTGATACTCTTTACTTTACATTTTTCAATAATCGTACTGTCGGGTTTACGAACAAGGTATGCGTAAAATTTTGGTCCACCCGAAACGAACGAAGTTATATAACGACCAGGCCCGTATTCGCTTAATTCATCCGTTAAATTTCCTAGAAATTGACCGATTGGCGGATCATACTCGGGACCACCGGGGCGGCTTCCGTAAATACAGGAGTCCGTATCGCAGTACAATATTCGTCGCCCGAGCCCCTCAAGATAACTGTATAATTTTAGGCGTGCCTGTGCCGTCGTGTATGCTGCAATCACGGCATTTGATGTCGGGGATGGTTGGATAGCATCGCGGTTGCTCACATAGCTTACATACATAATCTTGTGATTAACCGGTTGCATCCCCGTCACCTCAACCTCCGAACTCGTTAGTAAATTCATCAGCTCCGCGCGCGTGAAAACGATAACTGTTTTCGTGAGATTCTCTCGTTGACCAAACTTTTCCCGAAATGAATCAAGAGCCAATTTCGCTAGTGAACGTAAACCCGGATTTGGCTGCAAAGCACTTCGCTCGAGATATACACCCTCAGACTCCTTGTACAATGCTATAAAACGCTCTATTGCTTCCTCGTCATCGTTACACTCTGTTGGCGGTCCACTCGCCTCCTATTTTTTTTTTAGGAATGTATCGATGTACTCGGCAAAATGACCGCATCGTCGCATTGTCGAGTCATACTGCGTAACAACGTATTGCCAAATTTCATAGATACACGTCACTTTATATCCGAGCGACACAGCTTTTCTCAGTTCGTCCACGACCCATGTGCCGTCAAACGCTCGCTCAGTCGTGTCATCGTGTGTACAAACCTCGGATGTATCCATATCTGTACAGCACGTTCTACACAGAGGGAACAGTAGTTTCCCATGCATGCGAACAAGCAGTACGGGTATATACATATCGCGCGGTGCCACCACGGTACACTTCACGAGACCCTCGACGACACTTAGATCGTTTTCAAGTCCTACGAGTTCTCGACACTCGTCACCTACGTACAATTTCGGGTGTCCAACGGGATATTTTCCATTCTTACACACCCATGGATACAGCGAGCAAACATCCACATAGCGTATCTGCTCCCCATTCACGACGTCGTACAAGCTTACAAAATTTTCCGTTCGACCGCTAAAGAATGCATCGCGTGGTTCGAGAGGCGCCTGCTTGACCATGGCGTGATTTTTTACGTATATCGACATTTCCTCGTTATTCTCGAGTAATCTGTCAAAATCTCATTCCTATATTTCTGTTAGAGTGTACCCTTTCGATCTGATTCACCCGGAAATAAGAACGGTACGCTCGTATCCCTCATCCATTGTATCGCCGAATTTAGTTCGAGCATCTCTATTCACGCGATAACATCGCGGACAACCATGCCAAAAGCAGCCGTGAAATTAAAGAACGTGATGGACCCCCGCATCCACGTAGTAACCGTCGATAGCCGGTAGGCCGGCCGGACAGCGATACTCTCTCGTGCGTCCAGCATGAGCGATAACGCAGTTGAGCTCACGCTCGAGCCATACGAGCCATACGACGGCCTTGCGCGATTGCTTATCGCCCCAGCGATATCGTCCTGGTGGTAACACCGCAATGCGATCTTTCTGTAGAAAATTTCTTCGAAATACTCTCATACATGCTGATGCTATCGTGCATGCTTCTGTAAAGGGGCACACGCTCCCACAACGTATAAGTAACTCTCGAAAAGCTAAACACGCTCGTCTCAAAACCGTAACATCTGTACGACAATATTGCACAAATTGCGTCGCAAAATCAAATTTATAATCTACGCGACTATTCTTCCTCACATCATTTTAAAAAGCGCTCGCGATCCGCTGAGAACATGGTATCGGGTGAGTAAAAATGCAAAGCCGACAGAGGACCTGAGTAACTCTGATTCTCCGGTGTGTTGAATAAATGGGGAAATGTACCTTTTGCCACCTCATCAGCGAAACCAAAGGCCTTAGGTAAAGCGCTAAGAGCCATGGGTAAATGGTTTAGACCAGGGGTCTCCAAACTTTCCAGCCCTAGGGCCATACTGATTACTCCAGTAAGTTCCGAGGGCCAAAACCATATTATTATTGTTGCCGGTGGTAAAAAGTGAAATAGTCCAAAATCTGTCCGCGGGCCGAATGTGGCCCGCGGGCCGTAGTTTGGAGTCCCCTGGTTTAGACTATCGAGAAAAACGTTATCGCCAATTTTCATCGAGACAATCTTCGTACCATTCATAATCAGAGAGGGCAGCTGTGTTTTTAGAACCTCGATTAAATACCGTAGAATAAATTGTGCGTCGAAACCTCTAGCATTATGGGTGATGCAGATGGTCTTTTTAAATTTTTGCGATAATGGCAATTTTACGAGCTCCCCAACAGGATCATCGATAAACACGGATTCACGTTTACCACAGTTAGCACAATCGGTCTCTATATCAGTGATATCCAGACATGCCATACATACGCATTGTGCAACACATAAATTCGGCTCGTGAATTCGTGTCGATTTATCATCATGCGATTGCTCGTGTTGCTGCGTCTCAAAATCATAAAATAAAAATCTCGTGGAAGACTTGTCTTTTTTCATCTCCTTTTGCGCCTCTGGTTTCTTGAGAGTTGCTATAAAACACGCATGCATAGTCGGCCGCGTTTGTTTGCACGTAATACAAAACGATATACCACATACATCCATCTTTTTATCTGTGATTTTAATCATACGCGAGCAGCCTCTACAGATTTTCAATGCGTTACAGACGCTGTACCGTCTATATTTACGAGACGTGATACCCGCGGAGCCCTCACCCTTGTGATTAGCGAAGCAAAAAGCACTAAAGAACGAACGATTACAGTCTGCGCAATACTCAGGCTGAGAGTCTCTATTACCGTTGCAATAAGTGGATTTACATCGAACACATTGATAGCTACATCGATGCTCGAGTACTCGAATATACTTGGAATTACATTGTGTGCAGAACCCTCGACTACCTATCACACCGGCGAGATTTAATATCGGTTGATAGTGACGAGCACGCTCGTAATAGAGAATAAAGAGTGTATGATTAATTTTACCTGTTGCGGTGAGTACGTATTTTCGCCCATCGTACAGAGCCGGAACGCGTTTTCCGAAGGTGAGAAATTCATAAACAACAATCGCTATACCCTCGTGAACCAAGTACTCCTGAAAGAGCTGAATTTCGCGCGCACCACACCCTCTAGACGGTGTCGTTACCCCTGCATTACGCGTGAGCTCTATCGCTACTGTATATTGCGCACCTCGAAGCCCGTTCCGAATTTCATACCATCGTCTGTGTAGCTCGCCCGCACGTATTTGACCGCGTTTGGCATGCGCTCGTGCAGTGACAAGGGATCGTTGTAGACACAAATTAGTGCCCACACCAGCTCCTTCGACGCCTCGTACTATACATGTCGTCATTCTACATGTACCAGCGTCTATTCGAAATTCGCGCGCGCTCTGAGCTACACTATTAATTAGTCGCCATATATCGTCGGGAACGATGTCACGAGCTGGTCGAAATTATAACCATACAGGTCCTTGCGCGAAAGACGGTACGCTCAGAGTCATACCCACATAATCATGTCCTTCGCACGATTCTGTAAGGCGTGTGAGAACATCTCGTACACCTCCCTCGAACCATGTCAGATGATCGATACTGACCGGTGGCTGACGAAAATAAAAATCTGTCTCTCGACCCTGCATCCTAAAGCGTGGAAAATAGCGTCTCTGCTCGTTGGCGATACCGAAACGTTCACCAGGAGGCAAAATATCACCACCCCGTGCAGCAGTCCTTCCATCGCCAGTCTGTCCAGCTGCAAGCATAATTAAACTATTTATTAGAATTTTTATTTCATTAACTTCAAATTTTTGTTTGTCGCTAGCTATATACTATGCATATAATTCGTGTAACGTAAGAATTACAAACTTATATTTGCTTCTAGTCCTCGAATCCGTCGACTGCACCCGGGCACCGCTGACGCATTTCGTAAACCAACTCGATTGTCGGCGGTCTCGGCACAATGAATCGTGCAAAGCGAAAAACGTTTGGGTCCGTCTAGTACCCTGTTTTTTCATTTTACTATTATTATCCGCGTAATTTTTGTATTTTTGTCAGCGTAGTTGTATTATTAAAAGCTTACCTGAATCTACAGGGTCCTCCTCCTCTTCCTCCTTCTCGTCGTCATCGTCTACGTGTTGCTCCTCCTCCTCCTCCTCCTCCTCCTCCTCCTCCTCCTCCTCCTCCTCCTCCTCCTCCTCCTCCTCCTCCTCCTCCTCCTCCTCCTCCTCCTCCTCCTCCTCCTCCTCCTCCTCCTCCTCCTCTTCTTCTTCTTCTTCTTCTTCTTCTTCTTCTTCTTCTTCTTCTTCTTCTTCCTCGTTGTCTGTATTGCTGTTGGTATCATCGTTTGAACTGTATTGTCGCGATGGGCCTGCGACGGATTCATCTGGTTCTCTCGAGGGGCCTGCTATGAAAAGACCGTTTGTAGGTTTATAGCTGCAGAATGGCTGGGTAAAATTTATCCAACGATTCCCTGCGGAGCTGTCGCCACCGTTGTCCCGGCTATGATCACCTGAATCGGTTCTACCCTCCTCATCGAAATCATAGGTGTCGGATCCCATTTCTGCGTCCTCATACCGTCGAACTATATAAAAATCTTATGAAATAAAGGAAATAAAATAAAAGTAATTAGCGCTGTATATTACTTACATCTTTCATTGAGTATGGGTTGCAGAGCAGGCTCATTCAGCCAACTGCCTCGACGAATAAAACGCACCACCGAATCAATAATTATTTGATTATCAAACAATCCAATATTATACGCGTCAACTAAATCGCGCTGATGACACTCGCACAAAATACCGCGAATTTTACGAACAACCGCCTGTGTCGGAAGTTCCCATAAGGTGATCTGTAAATTTCTTCTCCCCCAGCGCGAACGCAACGACGGTCTACACTTCAATATAAACTCTATCAATTTTCTTATCAATGAGCGCTTTACCACTCTGACCATGATTGTGCTGTTAGAGTAGTAGTAGTAGTAGTAGTAATCACAGTAAATCAGACAATTAACTAGAGAAATTTCAAAGCGGCTCACTTTTATATATATTCCTTTAACAAGCTCTCTCTCTCTCTCTCTCTCTCTCTCTCTCTCTCTCTCTCTCTCTCTCTCTCTCTCTCTCTCTCTGCATATACTGCAGCGATGTAATAAATGCGACTAACCAAGAAGATGGTCGCACGCGATCACTTTACAAAAGCAAGACCTAGGGAAATATTTAGCGATGGTGATATATTTAGTTATCGAGTTTCGCTGATGAAAGTCATATTGTTTTCATCTAATTTCAAGGCACTCGGCCATGAGGAAAATCATCGAATTTCGTCGACGAATATTATTTAGTTTTCATGGCCCATCTTATCTGTATGTCGATGTGCGCGTGTGCACATAAGCGTGCGAGAGTATGCAAGAGTTTTGGGATATATTTGTTGCTGCTGTTACTAGGCTGTCGAGGAGAATACGACAAATATTAAAAGATATTGGCTAGCAATTTTCTGTCGTATGATTTGCAGTATCAAAAGAAGAGGCGATGCAGCTAGGTGGTGGGGGAAATCTGTGTAAAACGGAGAATGAACACCACCGACGATTCATT